>CM031242.1:998848738-999030491 GCA_018340775.1 Taxus wallichiana var. yunnanensis | reverse complement strand
TTTATAAGAAAATCTTGAAATGAAGATTTCTGAGAGTAGAAAATTGTTTCAAATCTAGGGCTTCGTCTGTCTCTCTGAATGAACTGCATAAGAGCAACAAAACAACACCACGACTATGTAAAAAATTGAAATCATACATGCTCCAAATGGGACATGTAGAGTGTGCAAAAGCACTTAGGATAAAAGAAACCTACACTATAGTGAGACAATGTGCAAGATCACTTAGAGGAAAGAGAACTAAACTAATATGTACAAAGTGGGACTTCCCTTTTAGTAGCGAGTTCTTAAGATAGATCCGTTCATTGGGATCACGTGGCTCTTGCCCTCCAATGTGGACAACTAGAAAGCATTGCTAATTTTACATTTTTTATCATATAAGGACCACTCCAGATAGCATCGAACTTAGAATGTCTCCCTGGTTTTGCTCAATCAGCATCCCACTTCAAAACCAAGTCTCCTTCCTGGAAATTCCTTGCTTTTTCTTTCTTATCAAAACATCTCTTGATTGAAGCCCGATTCTTGTCCAATGCTTGAAGATAATTTTCTATGGCTTCTTCTAATTTTATCATCTCTGCATACCTAGCCTCCATTGGTCCAAACTCCAACATTTCTAATTGCCTCACAAGCTCCAATGCTTGTAGCTCAAGAGATATAGGCAATTGCCTCTTTCCCATAGATAAGCTTGAATGGAGAAATGCATGTGGATCTCTTGGGTGTTATTTGATCAACCCATAAGGACGTTTTGAGCTTTGTGTGCGAGGTCCTTTTATTCTCATCCGATTTCTCTTGATGATCTTTAACATGTTATTTTTGTGGACTCAACCTTGGCTATTACCTCGAGGGTAATAATTTGATGAGGTGCTCAAATAAGTCTCATTCCTAACAGCCCATCCTTTAATTTTGGACCCTATAAATGCTAATGCATTATCTGAGATGATGGTGGCTGGTACTCAAAATCTAGTCACTATCCCTTCATAGAAATCTAGGATATTAGACTCATTTGATTCTTTGAGTGCAATTTCCTCAGTCCATTTGGTAAAGTAATTTTTGGTTGTTAGGATCCATTTGTTACCTCAGCTCGAGTTTGGATTGATGAATCAATGAATTCCAATCCCCATTGCATGAAAGGTTGGTCAACAGAGACTAGGTGCAATGCAAATGAATCTGCTAACTTTTCCTTGCCTTTGAAGAATGCACAACTCTTACACCTTTTGATCCATGTGAAACAATCACTAAACACTCGGGGCCAATAATATCCTACTTTCATGATTTTGAGTGTTTGTCACTCTAGGAGAAAAATGGCCTCCAATTGCTTCAACATGAAACTCTTGTAGCACTCTTTCCTGGATTTGTCCCAATGCATCTCGGCAAAGATAATGCCATTGATGTCTCTTTTGAATAGGATACCATCAAGAAGAACATATGGGATGGCATGTAACTTGAAATGCCTTCTTTTTGCTTAATTCATCCCATGATGGCACGAGGCCTATTTGAAGGAAATGCACCATGTCTCGGGTTTGACAAGGAGCATGGACATCATCTCTTCTTTCTTCTTGATCATCTTGTAAGATAAAAATAGCCTCCTTCTCACTTGTTTGTTTCATCTTGTTGAGTAGAGGCTAGCTGATCCACATAAGCCCTCCCACAAACCAACTTGGTAACCCCCGATCTCAATGTCATATTCCATGACATGAGTGATCTAACCTGCACGTTTCTCATTCGGGTCCTTCTTGAGGAGGAATTATTTGACACTGCATGGGAGACCAATAGCTGCATTTTGTTGTTTGACACCAAATTTTTAAACTTCTTCAGTCTCCTGATCACCACCAGGACTTGCTTCTCAATGAAGGAATACTTCACCTCATAGTCTTCCGGACTCGGCTTAAGAAAGTAATTAAGCGCTCTCGAGCTTTCTTTATTTTGTTGAACCGAGATTACAAAGATAGTTTCACTGCCACCAAAGGCATACAGTATGAAGTCCTTGGAAAAATCTGGGTTTACAAGAGTTGGGGCATATGATGTGGCCTCTTTGATAGCTTCAAAGCTTTCCTTCCTTAGCTATCCATCTGAATGCTAAGCTCTTCTTTAGCATCAATGTTATTAGCTTAACAGAGCATGTAAAGTTTGGGACAAACCTTCGAGCAAAGTTGATTTTCCCAAGAAGCTTTGAAGAGCCTTCTTGTGAATTGGCAATGGCGAGTGCCTTTATTGCTTCAACTCTTCTACGGATCAATTATCGACCCTCCTTAAAAACAATGTGGCCAAAAATCTTGCCCTCATGAGAAAAGAATATGCATTTTTCGGGTTCAAAGATACTCCAAATTTTTCTGCATCTTTGAAACACTTGTCTTAGATGGAAAAGGTGGTTTGTTGTTTTCTTGGAGAATGCGGTGATATCATCCAGATAGATCAATACTATTTGGTTGATCAGACCTTTGAATGCCATATCCATGGATTTTTGAAAGTAGCACCAACATTGGATAGTCCAAATGGCATTTTTTGTATGCATAGGTGCCCCATTTTGTGGTGAAAGCAGTTTTGAATTGATCATCTTCTTTCACCATGATCTGATTGTATCCTAAATAGCCATCTAAGAGAGAGAATCTCTCTAACCCGGAACACCACTTGCAAGATCTATTCCATTGAAGGGAGTGGATAGTAATCCTTGAGGAGGCTCTATTTAAATCCTTGAAGTCAACACAACCTGATTTCTTCATTTTATTTCTGATTGGGACCAAATTTGTAACCCAACTTGAATGCTTGATTGGGAATATGATACTTCCCTCTATCATCTTGTTAAACTCCTTCTTCATCGGAGGAGAGGCTCTATATGTGGGTTGAAGTGGTCTTTGCTTCTACACGATAGGATGAGCAGTGGGTCCAATTCAATTGTGTGTTGTGCTAGTTTTGGATTGAAAGCCATTAGGTCTTCGATAAAATCGGTGGCCACCCTGGAGGTGGCCACCTTGCCAATTTGAAGTATTTTGTCTTATCCAACTGGGATTGACTCTGAATCCTCTCCTTTGATCTGCATGTTATCCTTCTCTCTTCTGAACTAGTCATTAGGATTGAAAATGGATTCCAATGTCACTAAGCCTTTGGGAAGCTTGTTTGTATGCAGCTGTACTATCGATTCCCATATTGTTGCTCTAGTTTATATTGATTATGGGCTAATAATTCAGATTCTTCTTGCAAAAATTTAGTGATCTACTGATCATTCTCAAACATTTGTCAGCATGTATTATTATCTCGCATCAGCATTAGCCTCATGACCACATGGATATGTGGTTGTTCCTTGTCTCTTTTGATGTTGTCCACAACATCAAATACTACCCAAATAATGCCGCAAGTCTGCTCAATCTATCAATAACTTCATTCTCTTTCACAGGTATGGACACAATGTTGAAAGCTTTGAAATCCTCCATGAGATCCCATACCCTACTCTTGTAGTTCTTGAGCGAGATCATTTTTAAAAGCATTTAGTCCTCGACTTGATTAGCAACTAGTTCACTTTCACCAAACACTTATAGATTCTTGATTCTTAGCTTTCTTTCCCAATAGAAGGCCTTGGAATAAAGCCTCATATTCAGTAGTATTATTTGAACAAGCAAACTAGAATCTAAAGGCTATATAATATTTCATACCTCACGAGAGACACAATTATAGCTCCTCCTCCGGCACAAATGTCATTCCTTGAGCCATCAAAGAACAATTTCCATACTTCATTTTCATCCTTGTGCTCTGTCTTAACTAGGGTATGGAGAGGATGATTCTCTTCATGTAGACAATAGACACCGGATCAGATTCTTCCATCTCCTTGTAAGGGTCAAAAGCATGTCTCTTATTGGCCCACTCATCTAGAGTAAAATCATGGATACATCCCAGCTAAGTGTCTGCTTCATTAGTGTTTAGGAGGTCTTCTTGATCAAAATATGAGTAGTTAGCATTGATTGGGCTAGGTAAATAGGATTCAATATGATAGTCAGTAATATATTCAGACTTGATTGTGGCTTTTCCCCCATACCTTGTCTAAAGAGCATATGTGACCAATCACCATGAGACATGTAGCCTCCGATTTTGGCAGTGAAATCCCTAGATAGACACAAAGTAAAATGAGGTGGAAAATCTATGATGGACATGTGTTGCAAGACAATTACATTGGGGTAGGCATGTAGAGTGAGGCTCGGGTCATTGATAATTCCCACAGTGGTTCTTGTTGTCCCATATAATTGAACTACTCCTCTAGAGATAAATTCATATTAGAGACCCAGTGATCAGGCTATTTGTTTGGGCATCGCGAACTACTAGCCCAGATTCAATCATACAATTGTGCACTAATTTGTCTCCAATAATCAATGAGACATAGAATGGAGGGGGTCTCAAGTTCTTACCTTGTTTTTCTCCTTGTTTCTTCTCAGGTTGAATTGCATTGGCAAGCACTCTCTCTTGCTGGTTAGGAGGTTGATTTGAACTTGACCAATTTTGCATGGTAGTCTATGCAGATCTCTCTACCTTGGAATCGCCAATGAATCCCATAGTGAAATGTTCACACTTGTCCTCTTCATCTACTCAATGATATTGAATGAGCTATCCCCTTCCTAGACACATTCCTTTCTTACACATGAGCTGTTAATTGATGTCATTGAGTTTGGAAGGTGGCTTGGATAGGTTGCATGTTGGGGGTAGCTCTTGGAACACCAAGACTTTGTGGAGTAATGGAAGGTTGAGGGTCACCTAAGTTCGGTGGTTGGCCTTCTCAATACTTATCTTTTGGACCTCGTATTGGCAGCCACACCTTGAGTAGGAGATGGATTCATCCCACAGAAGTCTTCAGCCTAGTAATTGACAAGCATAGTCTCTCATGGAGGTTCACTTTGTTGAGATCCTTGCTGCTGATCTCCCTCTTGGCCAGGTTCTTGTGGTAACATATTGGTTTGCACCATCAAATCTTGACTCATAGCACCATTAAAACACATGGATTGGTTATGCGGACTACATGGAAAACACCAATCATATTCATGTGCCATATTATTACGTGTAAATGGGGACCGGTGCCTTTGGCGTTGAGGTTGTATTTCGATCATAAGACACGAAAGGCCCTAAGCGACTTGAGGTTGTCCTTGATTTTGATTCTAATTTTTAGTATGAGGTGGTGGTCTATTATGTTGGTATTGGAGTCTAGCTTGATATTGAGCCTGAGATTTATATGGCCTAGAGCTCTGTGTTTGTTGTCTTTTGATGGTCACTAGCTCATTTCCTAGGTTTTGTAATTGTTTCATCACTTCTTGAAGCTCCTTAGAGGTGTTAGATGATGAAGTGGAAGCTTCAACTAAACTTTGACTCTTGGGGGTGGGTATAGGAGCTAATGTAGGCGTTTGGCTAGTATCTGGGTTTCCTAACTCAGGGTACAGAGGCATGGATGGCCTAGGAGCAATCTTACCAACTTGAATCAAAGGGTTCTCAGCCCCTATGGAAAGGCTATAGGCTGCTGGAAATGTAGTGCAACCCATTGAGTGGATCATCTAAGAAATATCATAATTCAAAGCCCTAAGAACGTCACAAGAAGGCACCTTCATTTGTAGGTTTCTTGTTGTTGGAATCTGTCCCAGTGCATTTGGAATCGAGGTTGAAATCATCGGCTATTCACTTGGGGCTCTTTTAATAGTTTTTAGCATCTCAGCAAAGACAAATTGTCACCTTTCTCTCCAAATTGGTTGTGGAATGTTGTGCATAGCTGATTCCAATTTTGAATAGAGCCCACCTCAAGAGTTACGAACCGTTGTGAAGCCTTCCCTTTGATTGAAGAGGCGGGAAACTTGATTACAATGTCCATTTCATGAATCTCATGGATTGTGTAGACATTGGCAATATCTTGGATATGGTCACCATGAGAAGTTTGGTTTTCCCAGTGAAATATGGGATACTCTTTAATGCTACAATAGGGACTAGATTTTGTGCATTCAAGGCAAGTGGACTACAACTAGTGAAATTAACATAAGGATTTGGTGAACCATTATGATTGGCATGAGCACTCCTCTTGATTGAAATGAGGAGGTGTTGATAAAGCTCTGCTTGGTGGAGATTTAGATCTCACGGACTCTTCTTCTTCCTCTCCCTCTATCTAGGGATAAGTC
Source organism: Taxus wallichiana var. yunnanensis (assembly GCA_018340775.1). NCBI lineage: Eukaryota > Viridiplantae > Streptophyta > Pinopsida > Cupressales > Taxaceae > Taxus > Taxus wallichiana. The sequence continues at coordinate 999,024,357 of CM031242.1, read as the reverse complement.
TAAATAGACAAATAGTCCCTCTTCTTTGGATCTTGATTGTGTTTGTATCCTTCTCATGAACTTTCTTGGACTAGTAAACTTGTAGAATTATTACTTATGGAGTCGCCAGATGTACAAATTTAAGCTTATTAAAAGCCAAAATCACAACAGCAGTGTACATTAATTCCCACCTTTGTAATAAGATAGAGACTTCTTGGTCCCACCAGGTGTTCCAAAACTATTAGTGTGAAATCAAGACCCCTAGATGATTTCTAAAGATCTGATTTTCTAAGGCAGAATCATCGGTGTGATTGCATAACATGGAACTTTTCGAAGGTATGAGACCTTACAAATTGGAAAAGCTCTCGATTTAAACGCTAGTTCCTTATTCCTATGTTTAGGTGCATGTGTGAGGATGACTGCAGAGGGTCTATATCTATACCTAGTATAAAAATGCCAAGGAGACAGGGGATAAAGTGGTACAAAAATAAGAAATAACTAGACTACCGGGTGATGCACCAAAGGAATGATGAAAACTTAGTTTTCCTTCAACACAAACCAATGAAATGCATACAATAAACAAACACAAACAACCGGATCTGTAATGAGAGACTAGATAGAAACAAAAGAAACAAGAAGGATCGAGATCGATCACAAACATATTTTTATTGCTTTAATATATTGATACAGTCCATTACAGAAAAGTCGAAATGCAGAAACGTATTACAATTTTTATGGAAGGTCGGAACCCCACAAATCCTTTGCTAGAGGAGGAGGAGCACTGCAAAACTAAGAATATCCAACACTTTATAATGAATCTTTCCCCATATTTATAGATTCAATTAGAGAGAATAAAGAGAGAAAGAGAAGTGGAAAAACATAGGTCGAAGCTCAACCCTTTGCCGTTAATGCTTCCTACTAAAATATGCCCGAATCCATCTTTTTTGCATCGATCCTTGGTCTGGAACCTTGAAGGAAGAGGAAACGACCGAAAAAGATTGAATTTGATCTGGTTGTTAAGACTGATGATCCAACATTGAAAGATCGAAGATGTTCCACCATTTTCACCCACCTAACCTTCTCAAAATTTAAGTTTCAGACTCCCATGGCATAGACGACATCGAGATCTTTCCAATGGTGTTAGATTTGCAATATTTCGAGCATTGGGTCGAAAGATATGCCCCTTTGAAATTTTGCATCGATTCTATACAAATAGGCGGGAAAACAATATGAAAAAGGGTCCCTCTTTTGATTGGGACATGTAGCAACTAGATTGGATCAAAATTTTGGGTCCATGGGCTGTAATTCCCCTTTTTTCTTTTGCGTAAAAAACGTAAAAACTCAAAAATCTCCACAGCCTCAAACTCCACCTAGACATGTGGCTCCTCTTGGTTGGTTGGGAAATGCACTTCTATTTTTACCTTTATGCCTTTTGGATGAAAAGACTTTTTTCCCCGACGCCCTGCTTTGGCTTTGACTCAAGTTAGAATGTTGACTTTTTCCCTTGGGTGGAGTCACAACTCTTTTTATAACTTTTACCCCTTTTGAGGCAAAGGGTGAAAAACTAAATTTTCTCCCGACTCCCCGCTTTCCCCTAGGACACGTGTCACTTTGGCGCTTGCTCGGTAGCCTTTTCTCCATTTTACTCTTGAAACAACGCCCTTAGGACACTTGGAAACTTCTATCGGCCTAGCTTATGCATTTGACTTTTCAACTTACTCCGCCCCCTATGAAGACACGTGGAGGCATCACGCTCGTTTGTAAAATCGACCAAAAGTTGCCTTTGGAGGAGCGTAGAGTTAACACTTGTTAGCCTCTACTACTTTGTAGAATTTTCAATGGCCCTTCTCACTTTTTAGACTTTGGGCTACGTGGCAGCCTCATGCTCATTTAGGTCTCTGCCTTTGGACCGACTCTCGGAAATGCGCCAAGGTTGACACTGGCACTCTCTCGGCTTCTTCTATACTTATCAATTTTCTTGCCCTTTTCCTGAACCAATTCGAACCCAAGGACTTTGAATCTTGTTGTTCTTCCTTCTTCTTGCTTCTGGCCCCTCTGTAGCATTGATCTTTATTGCACGACCCCTGCAATTTCATATTACGCTTATGCCGCCGTAGCTTGGAGAATGGATTTAAGGTGTAGAACGGCCTCGAAAAATTCATTTTTCCTTTGTCTTGGATTCTTTGATCTCTCTTGGCCTCCGCCACTCCATTACTAAATCTTCTTACAACCAATTTGTAGGATTTGAATGAGTTTTCTAGTTCCTTTTGTGTGGGGTCGAGATTCGATCCAATATTTAGCTCGGGGTGAAATATGGATAACAAGTCCTTTTTGTGGGTCACCATTTCGTCGCCGTTGACAACACCTTACGCATGCCAAGAAATTTTTTCCTTTTTATCAATCAAAGTATAAATAGTGCCCGTGGATGAAGGACATGGGTGCCATTTCTTCCTAACTGCAAACAAGAAACAAGGCCTTTTGAATTTGGGTTTGTGGGACAAGATTATCAAAGTGCAGAGGATGTTGGATTTTAACAATGTGGATTGCATTTAGTCTCAACACAACGTTATCGATTTCGGTCCGTCGGTCCTGGTAGTTATCGGCTCCATCGGGTATACGGTTAAATTATAGAGGAGGCTCAGGACCACCCAATACCATGTTCTCACATTCCTCCATCTAATGGGGCAAAGATTCATAAGTTTAAATTGGAGATGATTATTTGCAAAAATCCTACTTTCTTACAATTACTTGAATTTATAACTAAAAAGGGGGAAACCAAGAGCTATAAGGAAAAAGCTTTGCGGTTCAATTTCTTACCAATAACCTATTGGATTTTTCCATTTTTATGAGTAAGAAAATTGAAACACTCTTCGTTATGCCAATAAATGAGAGAAACCCTAATCGTAAATGTGTGCATGGATTTGTTACCTTGGGATATCAGTCCACTCCATATATCTCTATCTCTAAAGTGTTTCATGAGACGCACAAGTGAATTCCTTTACATTAACATGTGTTCTAAATTACCAATAAACACAAAGAAATGAAATTACTAAATCAACTATTGACATTGACACTATTGGTGGACCAATCCTTGCATTTAGACTAGATATCTCCAAAATAGGTTACCTTGACGACTTGCACACCACACCCCCTTTCTTCTATAAATAGTTGACACAAATGACATGTGATTTTGGGAAAGAAGAGTTTTGTATTGGTTCCTCACACCATTTTCTCGTCTTTACACCTCTCCTCCCTCAAATCCCTTCTTCATCACCCCTCATCTTTTATTACTTTTTTACTCTTTTAAATTATAATTCCTCAATCCATCCCCTATCGATATTTCCATTGTAAATTTCATGTTTATATTGCACGAGTTGTGTAGGATTGAAATTTGAAGCTCACATTAATTATTTTATTGTGAGGAGCGGTTAGAAATTTTATAAATTAATCATGAAGTCCTATGAATGATTAAAGTGGAGTCAAGAGACAAAGATGCACGAGAAGTAGTGAGTCTAATTTAATGAATTTGAGTTTGCAGATCCTAATATAAACAAGTTAAATATGAAGTGTTGAAGGATGAGCCGGGTTGTGTAATGGAGGTGTTAGGTTGAATGATTAGAGTGGTAGTAGTGGGAATGGAGGTAGGAATATGAAGGAGTTGAGTGGAGGCCATGGCAACTAAGGAAGAATCTACAAGAGGTATAGAAGCAACATCTCGAGAGTTTTTAGCAACTATCAAAGTATGGAGAATATGCGGGGAGATGCTTAGGATTATTTTGAAAATTTTGACAAAAAATTGTGACCTTTTATAGTTTTTCTTAATCAACATTGGTGTCCTTATCATAAAATTTCTCACTATCAAATGTTTCAATGTTTTCAAGAGGAAGCTGTTAACAATTTTGCACTTGTGCAAAAATGGGCAACTCAAAATTTTTTTATGATGGATAGCATTGGTGAAGTATACCTAAGCAAGGGGAGATTATATCAGATTATGTCGTTACTGCCGATTTATTTAAAATATTACATGAAATATGTAGCTATGTGTGTTGTTACAAAACGTAATAGATCACATAGTTTGTAATTTCATGACCATCCTTAGCAAAAGAACACAAGCCCCGAAGGACAATTGTGTTGTCTTGATGAGGACATCCAATTATAGAGTAGGTGAAGTGTAAAGTTTTGAAACAACAAACATAAGTGCAAATCACAAAAAATTAGAGTTCGTTACTGAATGTTACAAGTTTTATTCAACGTTCTTTCCTTTATGATTAAGACATTCAATTGTGTTACTGAGTTGTTTAGTTCATTATACAATCCATACAGAAAGCAGAAATGCATAAAAAGATATACAACTCATTTACATAATTCAATGTTATATTCATAAGGAGTTTTAAAATGTTTCCCACATAAGCCGTGGGATGTAATTGAAGAGTAAAATATAGCTACTGAAAATAAATATACACATGCATGAAAGAGAAAGAAAAGGAGTGTGAGTGAACCCATCATTGCCTTGGGGTTTCGTTCTTCGTTTGAAGCATCTTCATCTCCATCTTTTGTTTCTCTTTCATCTTCATTATAGAAGCCATTGTACTGAAAAGAATAAAAGTTGATTGTTATCGATTCTGAGCTCAGGGATCAAACCATATTCCTACACTATCCTACTTCGTGCATATGAATCTTCCCCTAAGCAGGAGATGTATTCTACTTGAAGGACAAACTGCATACATGCTTTATTCACTCAGAAAGAAGAAAGTGAAAAGAAAGAAGAAAACATGGACATAAGAGAGGCCAAAAAGCCTAATTATTTTCTAATTGTTTTCCTAAGTGTGTAGGTACATCTTGCAGCCAAAGGAAAAATAGACAAGTCATAAGTGCATGCAATAAAAGGAAGAATGTAACTAAAAGTTCCAACAATTGTTCTAAAATGGAAGGGTTACAAGATAAAAAGAGAGTGGAAGATAAAAAAACTTATTCTAGTTGCAACAGAAGAGGGAGAATCAGATTTCAAGAAGCTGAAGCTAAATGGAAAGAAGGGATTACAATCTGAAACAGGATGAGAGAGAAGATTATGGGAAAATTTTTGAGGGCTTCGCAATGTAAAATGGACATTTACAACTTTTCATCACGTTGTTTTCAAATACTACATGCTTTAAAGGAACTATGCAATTCAAATAAGTGATACAGGAAGTAGAAAAGCATCACATGATCAAAATAAACAACTAACATATTTTCAATTCTCAATTGCTATATCAGTTCAACAAGAAAAGTGTTACTTTCTGTATTTTGGATTAGAAAATACAACTACTATTTCTAGAAATACATGAGAGATAAGATTTTGGAAAAAAATTGAAAGTTCTATTCCATGTAAAATGAATATTTACGACTTTCCAAAGCATACGTATCGAGTTGTAATAAAAGGAAATATTGTATATAATGCAGAAAATAAATGGGTGTACTTTCATTCATCAGATTGAAGTGCTTGGAGCATTCTTTATAGCTTAAACAGCTGAAGAGAAATGAAGTTGCTAAATAATCCTATAAATACAGCCATCCTGAACTACAGTTTTCCAAAATGAAGCAAGTATCAAGTGTTCATTATGCCACATTATATCTTCGGAGCTCAAAATTAAATACAAGATTCATAGTTTTTGAATAGGAAAGTGCAAGAGTGAGCAACCATTTTAGAGAATAGAAAACAAAGCTTCAAATACAACAAAATTTCAAAAATAAGCATGTTTCAGGCCTCCATTATTGAAACAACAACAGTTCAGGTTCAAATATTAAAGAAAATCAGAACAAGAAAGGATATCAAAAGCTTTCAATTGAGAACAAACCTAGAGTTTGAATCATAAGAGTGGTCAGAGAGTTCTTATTCAAAGATTGAAATGGTAGAGAAAATATTCTCATAGCAGTGTCAATGAAATTTCAAGGATCAAAGCTACAAGATTTTAGTTTTGGATTGCATTATCAGAGTAAGGGAAAACTTGCAAACCCACAGCAAGGAAGTGAATTTTTTTACAATCATTACTAAAAGGCATTTTCAAAAAGGAACAAATTTATCAGAACTAAGAAATGCCAAAGTACATATATAAGAACTGTTATCTTCGGTTTCTCAGAAGATTTAGATGGCTACTCTATGTAAGGAATATCTTGATTTCTAAAAATGAATACATTACAAGTGACGACGTGTGTCGAAGTAATCCGATGCAAGAGCAAGAAACGTAAATTTCATATTTCATACAACAACGACCATCATAAATATCGGCCTAGGTAAAAGCTTAGCATGAAAGAAACTCATTTTTTGGGAAACCCACAAAAGAAAGTTGTAATGCCTGGAATGAAAAACAGAGAAGAATGGTAGTATAACAAACAACTACTCATTTTGTGTGAAATAGAGCTTGAGACTCAAATTATGGTAAGACGAAGGCTCGAGATGCACTCACCTTCCTTAATGAAGGTTTTAGAATTAGAACACCCAATATGGTTTTGAGCTCAGATATCAAAATGCAATGAAAATATAGAGACACACAAGGTTTTCGAGGTGTTAATGTCAATAAAGCTAAAACCGATTGAGATAAATAAGTTACAAACTAGGGAAACAAAGTCTCACTTTGAAAAATAATCACAAAGCTCGCAGACCAAAGAAGGTATAATTTTGAGCTTCTGATGATCAAGAAAATGGCACCTTCAGAAAGAATAAAAGGCGAGTCTAAATCTTGCCAAAAAGAAGTAGAAAACCCAAGCTTAGAAAGCTCAATGATGGTGGCCAATATTGGCAAGTAACATCATAACACAAAAAATATACGTATGCAATACCTATTTGTAGAGGAAAAACCGAGTTCCAACGACCACACAGAGATCCCGAAGAGAAAGAATGATAGAGCCGAGCACATAATCAAATCAAAGGTGTCCAAGAAATTTTTTCCAGGGCTTCACCCGCACAACCAAAAACCAAATGAAATGTGTTTGAGGGTCGAAGACACTATTTACCATGCAAACTCAAGAGGTGAGTTTCTATCTGACTCAACCATGGTTCAGGATCGACGACCATAGATCAAAAGTACAAAGATCAAAGGCTGAGGATAAAGCTCAGAGATCAAAACAAGTAATCACGGTTAGTTCTCACCGACCACATTAATTATAGAGTTACAAACCCTAACCACAGGTTAGAGATCGACGACATCAGGCCAATAAGTACAAAGATCAACAATTCAAGTTCCATTTCAAACATCAAAGCAAACTCGGCCTAGGTAAAATTGCCACCGAAAAAGCGTATGAGGGGTGAGTCACCGTGGGGAAGGGGCCAACCCACGTCATCAATTTAAAAAGCAGAATCATTGTAATTCAAATATCAAAATATCAACTATAGGTTGAGTGTCCAATGTGACAAAAAGCCAACCAAATCATTATATAATGATCAAATAAAAGGTATTTCCAACCTTTTCCCTTCAAATAATGCCAAGGTCGACAACTATGGGGCGGCAAGTATATACTATAGCATGTGTTATGAAGGTGGCCGAGTAAATCATGGTGGCCCTTTTTAACAAGTAACCCCATGCACATCTAGACATAATAATATGCTAAGTCCATGAAGGTGGCCAACCATGGTGAAGCACGAGAGGTGGTCCTCACGGTTGGAGGAGTTAGGGGTAATTTGTAGAATGTCATCCTTGTGACCATTTAAAGCCAAAAGATGTCAACATCAAGAATATGTACACATGGAAGGTGGTCCCCTATATTGGATGTTTATCTTGCAAATATTTGAATTATTTGCTCACATGCAAGCAGAATTGATTTTTGCATGCTTCACAAGAAGACAGAACAGAGAAGAGACAAAGTTGCATGTCATGGAGAGAGACTTGCCTAGCAAGCAATCTATTTTGGCAAAATTATTCACCCAACTTTATTAAAAATAGAACAACTTCAACTTGATTCGAGATGTAATCAAAGGCTATTAATGCCTCTTGTACTAGTTTGTATTATTTTATCCTTTTATTTATTATTAAATAAAGGATAAAATTAGGATGCATGGGTGAGTACAGCCTTAGGCTATTTTTAGGAAGGGTGGGAAAATTTATTTTTGCTATATATTGTGTGCCTTTGCAAAGCATCAGGGGATATATGGAGGACTTTTTGATATAGGAGTGCTGAAGCAATTTTTGCCACTTTTGCCTTCTAAGTGTGAAGTGATTTCTTGCCTTACCAATTATTTACAGCTTGTGTATGTTTCTGTTAGTCTTGTGAATACAAATTCCTTGACCAATCATCTTACCCTATTGGAATATCAGTAGATTTTGCTTAATTTCAATGTGCATGTTAACTTATTAATGTTGTTGTATATTTTCCCTCAGTACAACCAAGTGTTTGCCCTTAAACATTCTGTAGAAAACTGTTGGCTCGTGCATCAAGAATCCTTCTCATAGCAATCGTGCATATACTAAGTCAAAGCCCTCATATAAATTTCATGTATCACCCCAATCTAGTTATTTCACAACCATCTTTTACCCTTAATCCCAGAAAATCAATTTAGGATACATAAATAAGGAACCGACCTTTTAATCCTAGAGACTCACCTCAAAATAGGTATACCCACAGACCTAAGGTGCTTCCATTGTATCTACAAAAGAGAGAGATCAATTTTTGCAAGCTTAGAGAACATGTAGCCATCTCTCTATAGGGTGCACTTTCGAGAGATAACGGGAACATTTTGAGAACTAGAAAAGGGGTTATCATATTCATCCATTGATTTAAAAACCCTACGAGAAGATGGAGACAACTCAAGTTACTCAAAATACGGAAAACGACCACTATGGGTAACAAGAATAAGAAGAAGACCTAAAAGAAGATGGAATTCAAGTGATGGGTGGACCAAATGTTATAAAAATATGGAAATTTGTAAAACCCTAGGATATTTGTAGAGTAAGCTGATAGAACAATGAAAAACAATTGTTAGATACAAGAGGACACAAACAATAAGATAAATAAGAATGAAACCCTAAGTGCAAGAGGGATAAAAAAAGACTTAGTTAATTTGCACTTGATCCAAAAGTATTATGGGCTAGAAAATTGATAAACAAGATGAGTAGATTGTCGCAATTGAACACATAAAATCCTAGAAACACCTAATGAAGCTGGGACCAGGCGGTTAGGCACCGAGATATCTGTTGAGTGCTTGTGACCATGCAAGGACTCAGAAATTGGTTTTTCTTTTGTGTGCATAGGTTTCGTTAACCTTCGCTTTTAGTTTCCTGTGTGTCGCTAGATGATCATCGAATTCACATGTAACCTACAAAACAAATGATATCCTGTAAAATCCCAAAACAAATCAAATCCTAAAAAATAAAGATGCAAATGGGGAGTATGACTAACTCCGATGGTCACCCGACCAGTGAGTGAACTTATGACCGAGCATTTTACTACATTCCAAAGTCCATATAGTTCTTGTATATGTGTGCAAGAATTGTTCCCTAAAAATCCCTTGCACAAACGCACATGATAATGCATGATAGATAGATGCACTGATGTAAGTAGATGTGTGGATGGAATAATGAACTCCACTTCATATGCGTGTATGTAGAAAATGCAGTCACTTGTCCCTTGATTGAAGCTAGATGAATGCCTTGATGCTCTTAGAATTCCTTTTGGAACAACCTTAGGTGGTGATAATAGATGTTTAATTTTGGTCCTATATTTTGGTCACATAGCTTTATATTTGTTTTATTCCCTTGGTTAAATTTCATAATTAACAACTAGAAGGCCGACCAATAAGAAAAGAATATGCCTAAACAATAAAAGAGATCCAAAAGAGGCGAGTAAGATAAAGAAGGTTTGAGGCACCCAGAAGGATGGGGCGCACAGGCACTAGTGTCTTGAGCCATAAAAAATAAAACAGTAAAGTATTGAGTGGGTTGTAGGGTGTAGAAGGCCAAAAAGAAAATATAAAACATAGAAAAAAAGGCCAAAGGTAGTTATTAATTGCCGAGTTTTCTCACTTAGGAATCATATGAATAGTAGTATGTGATGGACCTAGAAATGTACACAAAGCACGTGATTTAATGCCTACACCAATAAAATATATTGACACCATAAAAAAGAATAGTAAAGATTGATTGCCAGATAATATCTACCTCCCGCTTATATGACCAACCGCTAGATGGGATCAACTATCAATTATTGTTCCTACATCACCTATTTTCTTTCAATTACTCGAGAAGAAACTAGAGGAACTCAATTAACAATGATTGTTATAATGCAAACAAGTTTCGAGATGATAAAGTCGAGCACAAATAACATATATTATTTGGGTAGGAATAATCTAAGTTGCAAAATAGGTTCGAGACATGTAAGGTTTTGATTCCCACCTTTTGTTTTCCAACTTTACATTCATATTTTCATCTTATCTAACATATTATATGTCTTCCAATTGATAACCTTGACAAAAAAAATTCAAAGTCCTTTTTTGTCGGTCGCCGCCATTTCGTCACCGTTAGACAACACCTTGCACATGCCAAGAACATTTTTCCTTTTTATCAATCAAAGTATAAATAGTGCCCGTGGATGAAGGACATGGGTGTCATTTCTTCCTGGCTAAAACAAGAAACAAGGCCTGTTGAATTTGGGTTTGTGGGACAAGATTATCAAATTGTGGAGGATGTTGGATTTATGTGGATTGCATTTAGTCTCAACACGACATTGTCGATTTTGGGCCCGTCGGGCTGGTAGTTATCAGCTCCACCGGGTGTACGAGTTAAATCATAGAGGAGGCTTGAGACCACCCAATACCATGTTCTCACATTCCTCCATCTAATGTGGTGAAGATTCATAAGTTTAAATTAGAGATGATTATTTGCAAAAATCCTAATTTCTTATAATTACATGAGTTTATAACTAAAAAGGGGGCAACCAAGAGTTGTAAGGAAAAAGCATTTCCGTTCGGTTTCATACCAATAACCTATTGGATTTTTTCCATTTTTTACGAAGAATAAAATGGAAACGCTCTTTGTTATGCTAATAGCTATAGAGAGACCCTAATCGTAAATGTGTGCATGAATTTGTTACCTTGGGATATCAGGTCCACTCCATATAACTCTGTCTCTAAAGTGTTTCATGAGACACACAAGTAAATTCCCTTTACATTAACACGTGTTCTAAATTACCAATAAACACATAGAAATGAAATTGCTAAATCAACCATAGACATTGAGAGTATTGGTGGACCAATCCTTACATTTAGACTAGATATCTCCAAAATATGTTACCTTGACAACTTGCACACCACACCCCCTTTCTTTCTTATAAATAGCTGACACAAATGACATGTGATTGTGGAAAAGAAGAGTTTCATATTGGTTCCTCACATCATTTTCCCGTCATTACAACTCTCCTCCCTCAAATCCCTTCTTCATCACCCTTCATCTTTTTTTACTTTTTTTACCCTTTTAAATTATAATTCCTCAATCCATCCCCTCTCTATATTTCTATTGTAAATTTCACGTTTATATTACAATTTGAAATTTGAAGCTCACATTAATTAGTTTATTGGGAGGAACGGTTAGAAATTTTATAAATTAATCACGAAGTCCTATGAAATCACATTTCATTGGACAAGATAAAGGAGTTTAGGGGTTCAAGGTAAATGTCATTATAATCAATGATGAAAATATCTTGGGAATATCAAAGGGTAAAAACGTAGATAGCGAGTATTATGTAGGTAGCGTGTGGACATAACAATGAATCAATTATGCACAAAATTCGAGGGAAAATTTGTCCCGCGGACTTCAACAAAGAATTAAAGAGGAAAGCAATTGTGCATCACGCGTGTGGGTGAAAAGGGTAAAATTCTAGACTTAAAAATAAATAAATTATAACGAGATGAATAAATGCAAATTTCGAGGAAAAAGGGAAAAAAGAAGAAAGCTCTTCCGATTTCAAAAATGAATGAAATATAGACTTTGAGTGGATAGGGACTTGGAGCAGATAGAGACTTGACGCAAAAGCAAAAAGCTAAAAGCTAAAAAATTGAACGTCAAGGCAATAAATCGAATGTTGAAGGTGAAGATCGCCACACAAAGGTCTATAAAAGGCCGAGAGACGGATTGATGTCGATGGTCTCGTATGTTGTAAAGGGCCTGTTTCTAGTCTATTCTATTCATTTTGTGTATTTTTGGTCTTTATGTTTGGACAAGGATTTCATATTTGTTCTTTTGTCTTTTGGGTTTTGGCTTTTCACATTTGTTGTTTGTTCTTGGCTACCATCGACATGATCTCGAGTTGGGTGCGGCCAGTGGATGGAAAGATGACAAAAGAAAATGTTGGAATGAAGTGTTTTTGAGGTAAGTTAGGGTTTAAATTCAAGCAATTTTGTAAGTTAGTGTTTAAATTCAAGAATTTGTGTCATGATTACTCATTTACCTCCCATTTGGAGGTTATTATCATAATTCACACTTTTTATTTGTGTGTTTTTGTCAAATCATTTTGGCAGACAAGACCGGATGACTAGATATTTGTACTTTACGAGAGAAGAAGAGAGATAGAGGTATTTGCACAGTGAAAATTTCCAGTTGCATGGTCTTAAAGATGCAATGTTGTATATTTGTGCCAGCTCCTAGTGTTTTTTTATTATTTTCGTATCATTACCCTAGGTTGATTTGTGTTAAATGGTTTAAATTTGTAGGTGTTAAAACAGAGCCCGATTCCAAGTTGGAAAGTGAATTATAAAATATGTTAGCGCCAATGAAATCATGGGGCCCCATTTGAAACTTTCTTAACTACAAATGGTTAAGTTGCTCCATTAAAAGATGTATGCAAGCAACATCAAGGATTTTTATTCTGCAGGCATGGAAGAAGACATTTATGCACGCCATCCTGCTAATCTTTTAAAAAATGGTATTTCTGCACATTAATATGAATGAAAAACATGTTATAATGTTGTCTCTGAAGTAATTCAGAATAGTCTTGCAGTTAATATAGGGTCTTTTTGCTATCAGGGAAAGCATGGTATGATCTTATTAGTTAAAAATTAGTAACTAATTTTGTGTTGTATATTTATGTTTATTCACAAAGGATATATTGGATTTCAATCTCAAAATACATAGACCATACAAATACCACCAAAGTGAGAGTGACGAGGTGTGGTTAAATATGGAAGCAGCAGGGGCGTATGATTTGTAGGACAATATTGTGTCCTGTTGTGTTCTGTGATCTGTCAGTGTATGGTTTCGGATTATTTAGTTTTTTCTTTTTTTTTATATATGGTTACCATTGGTATGTTCTCAGATCAAGGCACAAATGATGGAACATAACATTTTGAGGTGTTTTTATTTGGATTTTTTATTTACCATATTTTAGAGGTTTTTCTCATACAACTTGCATTATTTTTATTATTAAATGCTTTGGAGACAAGATCAAATGATGCACAGCGAGAGAAAGACACAAAGGCAGGTTAGTTTTTGTTGCATCCAACAATATTATTATTATATCTTATTCATTCATTATTCGATATTGTTATTCATAATATTGTTTCTATTTGCAACACACACCCTCTAGGTTAGGAGTTAGATATAATTCCTTCAAATTGGTATCAAAGCTAGGTTGATCTTAAGTTATAATTTTTTATTTCACTATATTAGTCTAGTTTAAAATGGCGGGTATGAGCAGCAGTATCACTCAATCCCAAATCCCCATATTCAATGGGAAGAACTATGATTATTGGAGCATAAAAATGAGGACCTTATTTTGTTCACTAGATGTGTGGAAGCTCGTTGAGAATGGGTTTCAGAACCTGTAGATTTTCAAGCATTTCAAGCACTAGCACAAGCAGATAAGGATTTATTGAAGGAGAACAAGTAAAGGATGAAAAAGTCTTATTTCAAATTCAACAAGTAATGGACAAGTCCATATTTTTGCGTGTGTTATAGCAGCAACTAGATCAAAGCAAGCATGGGAAAGTCTTCAAACAAATTATCAAGGTACCAAGTAAAGTAAAAGTTACAAAATTACAAAATCTTAGAAGAGATTTTGAGAATATTTGCATGAAAGACTTAGATTAAGTAGATTTATTTTTCACCCATGTGATGAGTGTAGTAAATCAAATTAGGTCTTATGGTGAGACTTTAGAGGATCAAAGATTGTAGAGAAAATACTCAAAAGTCTTCTTGACAAGTTTGATGTGATTGTTGTTACAATAGAAGAATAAAAAAATTTAACCCAAATGTCTCGTAGACGAATTAATTGGATCTTTAATATCCTATGAGCAAAGATTGAATAGATCAAGTAGCTCATCTCTTGAGCAAACCTTCAAATTGCAAGTTTCAATTGTTGGTAATAGAGCAAGAGGAAGATCAAACTTCAACAGAGGCAGAGGAAGATATTTCCAAAGAGGATCCGGAAGAGCAAACACATCTTATGAAGGAGGAAAATAAAAATCAAATTTCTACACTGCAAGTGCAAGAGGTCGAGGAAACAACCAGAATCATATTTATGGTCAAAGGTATGACAAGTCACATGTTCAATGTAAGTACTATAAAAGGTATGGACACTATGCCAATGAATGCAAGAAGAAACAATTTGATATGAGTAGACAGAATGCACATTTTTCAGAAGAAAATTAGTCTGAAAGTTATAACAATGGTTCAATGTTTATTACATGCAATGTTGCTTAAGAAAGTACAAAGGATATTTGGTTTCTAGATAGTGGATGCAGTAATCATATGATTAGGAAGTAAGGAGATGTTTGAAAACATAGATGAGTCAGTTATATTTCAAGTTAAGTTATGAAATGCTAATAAAGTTGCAGTAATGGGAAAATGAACCATAAATACCGAAACAAAGAAAGGTGAGAACAAACACATTCTAGATGTGTATTATGTTCCTGGTTTGAAACATAATCTAATGAGTGTTGGGCAGCTAGTGCGAGAAGGGATATCAAGTCTATTTTAAAGATGATGCATGTGTTATTCTAGATAGAAATCCAAGTAACAAATTGATTGCAAAGGTTGAGATGACAAGAAACAAAATGTTTCCATTACGAATCCAACATGATTTGTCATCTAAAGAGATTTCTTCACTAGCATTTAAAGTTTCTTTAAAAGATCATACTTGGTTGTGGCATTTGAGATTTGGACACTTAAGTTTTAGTGGTTTATATTTATTGCAAAAGAAGCATATGGTGAGCAGTTTGTCTTTGAAAGTTGTATTATAGGGAACCAAGTTTGTCTTTGAAAGTTTGTCTTTGAAAGAAGCATAGAGCAACCAAACAATCCATGTGAAAGTTGTATTATAGGAAACAAACAGAAAACTTTCCTATTGGAAAGTCATATAGAGCTAGATCTTTTCTTGAGATTGTCTATTTAAATCTATGTGGACCTATGCAAACATCATCAATTGGAGGGAGCATGTATTTTCTTACTTTTATAGATGATTTGAGTAGAGAAACTTGGGTTTATTTCTTGAAACATAAGTCATAAGATTTTAGTGTGTTTAAAGAGTTTAAGAGCATGGTTGAAAAGTAAAGTGGTTACTTTATATAGGTGTTAAGATCGAGATAGAGGAGGAGAGTATGTTTCAATGAGTTCTTAAATTTTTGTAAATTTCATGGGATTAAGAAGCAATTTACAACAAGGTATACACCTCAACAAAATGGTGTGGCAAAATAAATAATAGAACAATTATGGAAATGGCTAGAAGTATGTTGAAAGCCAAAAATTTATCAAATGAGTATTGGGCTGAAGCAGTAGCTTGTGGGGTTTACATCTTGAACCGATGTCTAACAAAAATTGTGAAGGATAAAGTTCCTCAAGAAGCATGGAGTGGAAAGAAATATAGTGTATCACATTTAAGAGTTTTTATGTGTAACTTATGCATATATTCCAAATGAGAGAAGAAATAAATTGGATGATAAAGGAGAGAGATGTATTTTTGTAGGTTACAGTGAGCAATCAAAAGCCTATAAATTGTATAAACCCATCAAAAAGAATTCTATTATTAGTAGATATGTTCATTTCATTGAAGAAAAAGCATGGGATGGAAGTGTTAATAAGCTAACAAATATCACTGCAGGAATACCTCATCATAAATGAGTTTTATGAAAATATCACACAAAATGTTCATCTAACACCTCAACGGATTAGTGTAGTGACGTCTTCTTCAAATAACACTCCAATTTCAAGAAGCATCACAAGAGGTATCTCAAGTGGATCACCATTTCTAGAAAATTTACATCCACATGAAGCATCGGGGAATGAAGGTTATTCTTCATATTCAAAGTCTCATAGCAGTGACATATCAGATCCGGTGTTGGCAACACAAAGGTCTCACTTCAGGGACACCTCAGGGAAGACAAGAAGCTTAAGGGAGATTTATGAACAAACTCAAGGTGATGAGAATGTTGATTTATATTTTTATTTTGCATTATTTTTTCATGATGATCCTATATATTATGAAGATGCATTTGAAAATGAAAAATGGGTAAAGGCTATGGATGAAGAGATTGATTCTATTGAAAAGAATCGTACATGGGATCTTGTGAGTCTTCCAAAAGGAAAGAGTGTAATTGGCGTGAAGTGGGCCTACAAGACAAAATTCAATGTAGATGGAAATGTTACAAAATTTAAAGCTAGGTTAGTTGCGAAAGGGTTTCTCACAACAACTCGGAATTGATTATAATGAGAATTTTGCTCCAGTGAGCTTCGACTAGACACCTTTTATCGAACTGTTTTAGCATTAGGAACTCAAAATAATTGGAAAGTCTATCAAATGGATGTCAAGTCTACATTTTTGAATGACATACTAGAAGAAGAAGTTTATGTTTTACAACCAAATGGATATGAAATTGTAGGTCAAGAACACAAGGTCTATAGATTGAAAAAAACCTTGTATGGTCGAAACAAGTTCCAAGAGAATGGTATAGCATGATTGATTCATATTTTTGAAAAATGGATTTAGAAAAAGTGATAGTGAACCAACACTATACATCAAAATGAATGATCAAGAACAAATTCTAATTGTATGCCTATATGTTGATGATCTAATATTCACAGGAGATTTGTCTATTGACTTGTTTAAGACAACAATGAAGAAAGAATTTGAAATGACAGATTTGGGTCTAATGAAGTTTTTCTTGGCATAGAAGTCAGTCAATTAGAAAATGAAATTTTTATATGTTAATCAAAATATTCCAATGATATTTTGAAAAGGTTCCGCATAATGAATTGCAATCCAGTATCAACACATGGTTCCATAAGATTGAAGCTAAGAAAAGATGATAAAGGTTGTGATATTGATCCAACTATGTACAAAAGACTTGTTGGTAGTCTAATGTACTTGACTGCTACAAGACTTGATATCATGTATGGTGTAAGTCTTATTTCAGAGTTTATGGAATCCCCAAAAGGATTCTCATTGGCAAGCTGGAAAATAAATTTTAAGATATGTTAGTGGAACAAAAGCTTTTGGTATTTTATATACAACTTCTAATATTTTTAAGTTAGTTACATGACGGTAAAGGACTGCATGCGGGAAGCATAGATGACAGAAAGAGCACATCCAGCTATGTTTTCCATTTTGGTTCAGAGGGTTTCGTGGGCTTTTAAGAAACAACCTATTATCACTCTCTCTTCGGAAAATGTAGAATATGTGGTAGCCCAAAGTAGTTTCATGTCAAGCAATATGGATGAGAAGAGTATTATCGGATCTAAAACAAGAACAAGAAGAATCAACAAAGATATTTTGTGATAACAATTCAGCTATTGCATTATCAAAGAATCATGTTTTTCACAAAAGGAGCAAGGATATTGATACAAGGTATCATTTTATCGAGAGCTAGTCAACAATGGACAAATATTTTTGGAGTTTTGCAGGTCTAGAACAATATGTTGATATCTTCACCAAGCCATTACCAAAGAACACATTTGAGCATATGAGAGATTTCTTAGGCATCATAGCTCCGTATTTCTCCAACAATACATGAAGAATATAGATTAGGAGGAGTGTTGGAAATATCTAATCTTGTTCTAGATAAATTTTAACTTTATGGAATTCAACTTTCGTAAAAGATATTCACATTTATTGTGAATATTAACTCCTCCAAAATATCAAAAGATATTGTATATAATATCTAGAAAATATCAAGAGATATTATATATATCTAGAAATATCCGGGAATATCTATAAAATATCCAAAAGATCAATAATATCTAGTATAAGATATTAATAGATATTATGAGATATTTTCTAAGGTAGAAGGTTGGAAAATTTCTATAAATAAGAGGTTTCATTTTGTAATTAAAAAAAGCAAGAAAAATAAGAGAAGGCACCAAAGTGCTCTGGAGTATTTTTAATACAAAGCCTTGTTTTTTATATTTCTCTTGTGAGTTTGTGTGTGTTCATAATATTGTTTCTATCTGCAGCACACACCCTCTAGGTTAGGAGTTAGATATAATTCCTTCAATATATATTCAACTCCCTTTTATAAACTCTATTTTTTTAAGGATAACAAAGTGCTTGAAATTATTTTTGGGGATTAACTTTTGGTTTGGACATTCATGTGCATTTTATGTAAAGATATTTTTATAAATTATTTTTACTTTTCTATGATAAAAGTTTTTGTCATGTAAAATTTATTGATTA
Source organism: Taxus wallichiana var. yunnanensis (assembly GCA_018340775.1). Lineage (NCBI taxonomy): Eukaryota > Viridiplantae > Streptophyta > Pinopsida > Cupressales > Taxaceae > Taxus > Taxus wallichiana. The sequence continues at coordinate 999,005,754 of CM031242.1, read as the reverse complement.
TCGGGGTTGTTATCAATTTTGGTTTTATTACAAGTCATTTTTGCAAGGTTTCAACTTAGGAAAACATAACTTGTTTAATTTTATATGTTCATCATGTTGATTGAAATCATAAATTATATTTTGCAAATGTTTATTTCAGTTTGTCCGAGTGTATAATTCATTTTGAAAATATTATTGAAACTTCATATTAGGAAAAGTATAACTTGTTTAATTTTATATGATCATCATAGCTGATTGAAATTGTAAATTATTTTTGTAAATGTTTATTTAAGTCATCTCAAGTGTATAATTCATTTTGAAAATATTATTGAAACTTCATATTAGGAAAAGTATAACTTGTTTAATTTTATATGATCATCATAGCTGATTGAAATCGTAAATTATATTTTTGTAAATGTTTATTTTAGTCTGTTTGAAGTGTATAATTCATTTTGAAAATATTATTGAAACTTCATATTAGGAAAAGTATAACTTGTTCAATTTTATATGATCATCATAGCTGATTGAAATTGTAAATTATTTTTTTTGTAAATGTTTATTTCAATATATCGAAGTGTATAATTCATTTTGAAAATATTATTGAAACTTTATATTAGGAAAAGTATAACTTGTTTAATTTTATATATGATCATCATAGCTGATTGAAATCGTAAATTATATTTTTGTAAATGTTTATTTCATTATGTCTGAATTGTATAATTCATTTTAAAATATTATTGAAACTTCATATTAGGAAAAGTATAACTTGTTCAATTTTATATGATCATCATAGTTGATTGAAATCGTAAATTATATTTTTGTAAATGTTTATTTCATCATTCGAAGTGTATAATTCATTTTGAAAATATTATTGAAACTTCATATTAGGAAAAGTGTAACTTGTTCAATTTTATATGATCATCATAGCTGATTGAAATCGTAAATTATTTTTTGTAAATGTTTATTTAAGTCTCATTCAAGTGTATAATTCATTTTGAAAATATTATTGAAACTTCATATTAGGAAAAGTATAACTTTTTCAATTTTATATATGATCATCATAGCTGATTGAAATCGTAAATTATATTTTTGTAAATGTTTATTTCAAATGTTTCAATTGTATAATTCATTTTGAAAATATTATTGAAACTTCATATTAGGAAAAGTATAACTTGTTCAATTTTATATGATCATCATAGCTGATTGAAATCGTAAATTATATTTTTGTAAATGTTTATTTCAATGTCTCAAGTGTATACTTCATTTTGAAAATATTATTGAAACTTCATATTAGGAAAAGTATAACTTGTTTAATTTTATATATGATCATCATAGCTGATTGAAATCGTAAATTATATTTTTGTAAATGTTTATTTCAGTCTCATTCAATTGTATAATTCATTTTGAAAATATTATTGAAACTTCATATTAGGAAAAGTATAACTTGTTTAATTTTATATGATCATCATAGCTGATTGAAATCATAAATTATATTTTTGTAAATGTTTATTTCAGTCATTCAAGTGTATAATTCATTTTGAAAATATTATCGAATCTTCACATTAGGAAAAGTATAACTTGTTCAATTTTATATGATCATCATAGCTGATTGAAATCGTAAATTATTTTTTTGTAAATGTTTATTTCAATCTATCGAAGTGTATATTCAATTCATTTTGAAAAAATCATCTACATTATTTTTTTGGGATAAAGAAATGTTTGAAAATATTATATCATCGGGCAACAAAATTGCTATATCGTTTAGATATTCATAATATATTTATATATAAAATATATTTATTTGATTATTATTGAACAAAATAATTTTAATATTAATAATCAAACAAAATGTTATATATAGGAATATAAAGATGTAAAATATTTACGAATGGTTCTTTAAAAATATAATTTTTAAAAATGAAAATGTTAAATTTTAATTTATGATTAAATACCATTTAATAAATTCTCTTTTATGATTTAACAGGTTAAAAAAATTAGGACATTTTGATTATATGCAGTTTATACGTTTTTTTATAATTTAAGATAAGATTAAGACTTTTTTTTTGGGCTAAATCTCTATGTGAAAATTTTCGAGCATTTATAATTATTATGTTGCATTATTTATTTCAATACAGACATAAAGGCATGCATTCGAAGTTCAAGACATTAATATTTTAGTCAATTAATGTTATAAATATTTCGTATTAATCTAAATATGTTTAAGCATTTTAAGAATCAATAATTTGTATTTTATTTTTATGTATTTACTTGTATAGATGATTGGATGTGCACACTGAGTATTTTAAATATAAACCATTTTATGTACTACTCTTTCACATATAAACGATTGTAAGTTTTTATAAAATTGAGAAATATCGAGATTAAAATATGTTAAAAATATTTTAAAATATACATTCTATTCTTTATATAAAAATGTATTCAACTAATATATTTATTCATATTGTATAGTATATATTTGTATTCAACTAATATATTTATTCATACTATATAGTAGATATATTTAAATATAAATTTAACAAATTTATATTAATATATATTTACTTGTAAATGAAATATATTTTAATTGTAAGTGTGTTATGTTTGGTTTATTATATTCTACGAATTTATACATATATTGTATATAAAGTTAGGTGCATAATTATTTATATTAATATTTCCATATTCTGACTTTAGATTTATTTATGTATTAATTTAATATTGTTTGTATGACATATTTGTATATTATATATTTTTCATCAAGTATATATTGTTATAATAGTTGTACATAATTTATCATATATTATTTACATGTATAAGTAAACTTTATGTGATATGTATTTTTCATAAATTATTTGTATATAATCTAGGATGTATAATTAAATGTTTGTTTGTTATATTTGTACATTACATTTTTTTATACAAATTTGTATTTTTATTCTTTTCTTTTTAACATTATTTTTTAGATTCAATTTTTATGTTTATTTTGTATATTTTTCTTTATTCTATGTATAATAAAATATTAGTATGACATATCTATATATTTTTATTTAGTACAATAAGTTTGTATTTGTCTACATATATTTTCCTCTATATCTAAAATTAATTAAGATTCAATTTTTACGTATTATATGATGAACCAAAATGTTAGTGTTTTATTTAATATTATATAGATGTTATATATTTATATTGTTTATGATGATTAGTTACCCACTTTTACCATCCATTTTTATTTTTTCTAAAAAAATAATATTAATATTTAATAAAATAATAATTAGAAAATATAAAATATAAAAGAAACTATTTCAATTTTAAAAATAGGAATTAATAAAAATAAAGAAAAAATTAATAAAATTTACAATTTCCAAAAAATATTAATAAAAATTAAAAGAACTAAAAACTAATTAGAATAATAAGGAATTAAAATTATAATAAAATATGATTAAAATTACAAAAAAATGATAAAAATCTAAAATTATAAAAACATTAAATTATGGAAAGAAAAAAAATTAATTTAAGTAAAGAACTAAAAAAATCAAAATTAAAATTACATGCACTAATATTATATGGTATGAGATGGAACGTAATAATAAACATAGCCATTTTACACGGTATAGACACATTATATTATTGTCTATAGTATTATTGGTTCAGTTCTAGCTCTATATATAAAATTAACATTATATTATAATATATAGTGTGAATATAAAGAGTAAAATTATATAATATAAAAAGTGAAAATTAATAATTATAATAATTTACTATTAATAAAATTAATTATTTGGTTATTTTAATAATTATAAAAATATATTAATATTAATTAATAATATTATATATTATATATATTATAATATGAATATAATACTAATTATTACTATTTTATTATATATTCAAAGTTATATTATTTATATTTTAATATAATATTGACAATAATATAAATTATTATATATTCTATATTGCATATTATATTCCACTTAAACATCAGTGTATATTAAATTGCTTCAAAAAAGCCATAGATGGTTGACACGTTTTGGAACTAATTTTAATGGAAGTTATGCATGTGGGCTTAAAATAGTAACATTTTGCATCATACTTCATGCAATAGGAAATTTTACTCTCTATAATAAACAATTCTAAATAGATATTACCTCATATGAGATTGGGTGCATTATAGGTTGTAGCATGTAGGAGATCATAAGCACTCTCTATATAAACCCCTTCTCATCAATCACCATTAGATATGCCTCAAGGGGTTTAATCCTATCCCAAAAGCTACAAGTCAAATAGGTATATTAGTCTGGTGTGATATTGTCCTGATATAGTATTACGAACATCAAAAATTACAGTTTAAGATATACCCAAAATAACGGAAACAACCCAAAACAAAACAACATAGTCGTAGTCTAAGTGCAACACTTCGAGTGGGACAAGATAGAGAAATAATACACACCTTAAAGAGGTCTTGAATGAGTTCTTTCGCTCCCATGGAGTCCTGAAGTTCAGCACTTGCATGACTTCATGTGCAATAACCTTCTCTCTTGTACTTTTGAGTTGTTTTCTTTCTCCGATCATTTGCTTCTCCTCCGACAATGTGCAATATTCTACATTGTAAACTTTGATATGTTCGAGACAAGAAGATGGGGAAAACAACAAGACGGTCAATAAAAAAATAGAATACTCCACTTAACATCACAAGTCAAAGTGCAACACTTTGAGTGGGATAGGACAGAGAAATAATACACACCTTAAAGAGGTCCTGAATGAGTTCTTTCACTCCCATGGAGTCCTGAAGTTTAGCCTACACAACTTCATGTGCAATAACCTTCTCTCTTGTACTTTTGAGTTGTTTTCTTTCTCTGATCATTTACTTCTCCTCTGACAATGTGCAGTATTCTACACTGTAAACTTTGTATCTGTTCAAGACAAGAAGATGGGGGAAAATTGCAAGACAATTAATAAAAAAATAGAATACTCCACTTCAACATCACTCGACATAAATTTTAACTTTGTTTATAGATCTAATTTACATCTTCTAGCATTGGCAGTGATATTGACCAACACAATATGTTTGGTAAAAGGAAATCATACACTTTTGTTAAGCTCCTCTTCAAAAGAGTGCAACCATGACCTCTCTCTCTAGATGCAACATTTGCACTCCTGATTTTACATCATGCATCGAGGGTCCAGTAATCTACAAGAGTAAAGTTTATGAAAACTTAGGTTCAACTTGTAATGCAACTCAATACTGGCTTGCTTATGGGCTCAATTAGCTCCCTACAGACATAAAAATGTAACCCTTTCAACTTCCTCCATCCCTTTATCAAATTCTATGTGTTTTTAGGATTTCTTATGCTCATGGTGGCGTATGTCATGATTAGAGATGCTCCTAGATGAATTGTTGGGCTTTTCCATTCCTTACCAAGTGCCACCCTTAACCAATTGTCACAATGCAAGCTTTCTCATTTTCTAATTTCACGAGGGTAGTGAAATTGAATAATAACTTGGCGACTCACAGTGCCATCTGGCTGCTAGATGAAGTATGACCAGCTACATATAGCTATCCATTGGGCATGGAGTTTTCATGATCATCATGAATTGATCTAAAATTTGAAAATATTGACCTCATAACACTTGGAATGTTGTTGCTCATTGTAATGTCCCCTTTTCCTGCGCCAAAGGCCTAAGGGCCGAGTCGAGTTCAAACCGTGGTCATATAAGGGGCGGTGGACGCGGTGAGCTATTGGGAAGGGGCCACGTGGTTCTAATATCTAATTTTTGCGTTTGGGGGCCACTTTTGGACCATGGCGACTTAAAAGGAAAAATGAACTTTAGTTACTTTTATTTTATTGGCCCCTCCATGGAATGAAATGTGTCTAGGGTTATTGGGGCTCTTTTTCGTGGAGAAGTATATAAGGAGCTGGGAGAGAAAGGAAAAGAACTTTTGCATACATTTTATTTACCTTCACGTGTAACTGTTGTTTGCGCATCTATAGCTTGTGGAGTGAAATCCCATAGGGACTCTAGCTTCGGTGGTGAGAGACTTTTCCCTAGCTAGCAGGGCATACTTTGGTAGTGAGATCTACCCTAATTTGTCATTTTGAAGCCTCTTTCAGGAATGTGTTATAGAGATATTATAAGAGGTTTCAGAGGAAATATTTTGAGGGTTTTGAGGCATTTGGGGAAGATAATCAGAGGGTTTTTAGATCAGATTTACGTCTGCCATTTGGGCAAGGCTCAACATCATTTTGAAGGCATCTTCATCGATTCCCAACCCTTTTCCAAGCTAGGTGACTGTAGCCTTTATTTGGAGGGTTTTCGGTCAACCATTTTCAGATCTGAAGGTTGAAATATCATTTCCTATATTTGTTTATGTTATTTCCAAAGTCTCATTATTTTTTCTCTAGTAATTGGAGAGTTACGAATTTTAGAAGTTTTCCCCATCTGTCTAGGGCACGCTGTAATTTTTGGCAGCATTTTAATTTCTGTTAAATCCCAAAAATAGTTTTCTAATGTCATTTATAATAATATCAAGCTCTTTTTAAATTCTCAAGTAATTTGGGTGGACATTTTGGGAAATATTAAGTTTCTTTAGTTTGCTACCCTAACTGTAAAAATTTAGAAAAATCAGTATTTTATGTGGCTACAAATTTTCAATATTTTGGTGCATTTTTAAGTGGTATCCCACAAGGATATTTCAGTGGTATCATAATTGTTTTCCAGCCTATTGGGATTGAAAGATGGGGGACAAAGATAGTGAGGATAAGGTGTAGATCTACGATGAAATAATTGTTCACCAACATGGTAAAGCAAGTATGAGACTACTAATCTCTATTTGAGTCAGCTCACTAAGATATTAGCCCATGACAAGATTGATACTCATCTTTGAAAGATGTGAAAATAGCAACAGGGGACAACATGGTCTAAGAGTGGAGGGTGGAAATTCAGGGCATTGGTCTTCCCATTCTTCTACCAGGCCTTTGAGGTTTCAAAAACCTTCTTTCTTGAAGGATCTAGAAGGTTCACAGGTACGATAGCTAGTGGATATTGTAAATGAAGAGTCTTGTTGGGAAAGGTAACAGACCTTGATTGATGGCTTTCATGACAACATTCCATTCCAAGAATATTGCAAAATGAAGATGACAGTAGGCCTAGGAGAGATCACCACGTATAGGTGCCAAAGATGAAAAGGAGGTTGAGACAGATTTCTACTCCACACTTAGATGATTCTATGAAGTGTACTTGCAGTCTTGGGTCAAGAAGTTGAAGACATACTTCAACTTGAATCCTATGCATGAGGAAGATGCAATTAAGTTTGTAATCTTACATCTAGAGGGAGATGCTCATGATTGGTGGCATCATGGTTTGATTACACAGGGACACATATATATCATGACTTATGCGAGTTCACAAAGAGACTAGTGAGCAAATTCGATAGGAGGGACCCCGACAAGTATTTTAGAGAGTTGACTCATTTGAGACAGACTAGTTCCTTGAACCAAGATATCGCTTATTTTCGAGATGCTATCGGTCATGGTACTGATGTTATAGAGATGAGGTTGATTTCCTTATTCACAATAGGTTTGATAGACGCTCTCGTTGGATTGTGAAGGCATTTGAGCCTTTTTCTTTGCATGAGGCTATTAGAAGAGCTCGTGACTTGGAGTTATCCCTCCTAAGTCGAGGTTTCCACCTCGAGTGTAGCCTAAGGGTTTCCCTTTTAGAACGGAGGGTGTGCAATCGAAGGTACCTCCACCTAGGAATGATATAGGCTGGAGACCATTCGGATCTAGAGAGGATGGAGAGGAATTGAGTGAAAGAAACTATGTTTCGATTCCGCACACCTTGGGTTCCAAAACATGATTGCAAGGGTAGAGGGAGGGCCCAATTCATAGAGGTCTTTGAGGAGAGTGCTGGTGACGAGGATAGAGAGAAGATACGAACAATTTTGGATTGGCCGCCACCTAGGATATTGACACATTTGAGAGGATTCGTGGGGTTGTGCACATACTACTGAAGGTTCATGAAGAATTTCTTTCAGTTGACTGCTCCATTGACTTATTTGACCTAGAAGGGGGCTTTTTCTTGGTTAGACACATCACAAAAAGTTTTTGATCGGAGCAAGGAGGTGATGAGTTCGTGTCCCATCCTCGCATTACTATATTTCTCCCACTCATTCATTCTATAGTATGATGCATCAGGAGAGGGTGTTGGGGTAGTTCTCATGTAAGATAGCCATCATATCGCCTATGAGAGTCAGAAATTGAAACCCGTGGAGAGATGTTGGCCATTATGCATGCTTTGGTGAAATTCAGATAATACCTATGGGTAGCAAATTCGTGGTTCGTACGGATCACAATAGTTTGAGGTTCTTCTTGGGATAGAAGGAGCTCAATGATCACTAGCAAAGATGGGCGAAGAAGGTACAAATATATGACTTTGACATCGAGTACAATAGATGTAAGAATAATATTGTTGTTGATGCTTTATTTAGGAGGCCTTACCTCATGTCTATGCTTAGTTTTATGTCTGAGATTTCAGTGGATTAGAAGGCTCATATACTTGTTGAGTATTCCAAAAATCAGTTTACATGTGAGATCATGGATAGTATTAAACAGACAACCGATATAGAGTAGTGGATGATCTCATTTTCTACAAGGATAGGATTTTCCTTGTACCAGATCAAAATGAAGGAGAAGATCCTTCGAGTTATACATGATACACCACTATTTGGACATCTTGGGTATTTCAAAACATACGGAGTTCATCAGGGGAGAGATTTGCATGGAAGGGGATGAAGGACCATGTCGAGAGAGTGTATGGTTTGCCAAAGAAACCAAATCCGAGCATTATTTTCTAGTAGGATTACTTGACCTCTCCCCATTCCCGAATAGAAATGGGAAAGTATATATATGGTCTTTATCAAAGGCTTCCCTTGGTGTATTGGAATATTTGCATTTATGTTGTAGTTGATCGGTTAACTAAGTATGCTTATTTCTTTTCCCTACTCAAGGGGCACGAGGTAGTGGATGTGGCTCGGATCTTCTATAACAATATTTTTAGGCTACACGGGTTGCCTAAAAACATTGTTAGTGACAGGGAAAATATCTTCATGAGCACATTTTGGCAAGAGATCTTTAGACTGGTGATATTTGAAGTTGACTCTAGTATTAGCTACCACCCACAGACAGATGGGTAGATGGAGATAGTCAATAAGTGGATAGAGGGCTACTTGCAGAGTTATGTGATAGGACAACAATGAAAATGGATTAAATGGTTACACATGGGTGAGTACTGCTACAATACCACCTACCGAAAGAGCATAGGTATGACTCATTTTGAGCCTTATATGACACGCCAAGACATTTATGGATTTGGTATTACCAGATAGCTAAGCTCCCAAAGCTCGAGATTGGTTACAGGAGAACCAGGATATTCTGAAGGCTCTCAAAGAGAATCTTCTGAAGGCACAAAATCAACATAAGGTATATGTAGATTGGCACATGATAGAGAGGTCTTTTGAGGTTGGGGATCTAGTATTCCTACGTTTATAGCCATATAGGCATTCCTTCTTGAAGCATAAGGGTGCAGAGAAATTGAAACCACGGTTTTATGGTACGTACGGGTAGTTCGTCGAGTTGGGCGATTGCATATGAGCTAGAGCTACCATAAAGCACAATAAAATACATAATATATTCCATGTTTCATGTCTTAAGAAGGCACTCAAACAACATATTGTACCATCTACAGAGTTACTTTGGAACTAGATGAGGAGGGAAGTTGGCGTTGGAACCAAAATCCATTATTGAAGAGAGACAGAGGGGCTCGGGAGCGGGGGTAATCACCAAGTATTTGGTGTGGTGGAAGGGACTATCACTTGAGGATGCTACTTGGGAGGGAGAGAAGATTTTGTAGCATCCTAATTTGCATTTGCTTGAGGACAAAAAAATTTGGAAAGGGAGGACTGTAATGTCCCCTTTCCTATTCCAAAGGCCTAAGGGCCAGGTCGAGTCCAAACCGTGGTCATACCCAAGGGGCGATGGACGTAGGGAGCTATTGGGAAGGGTCCACGTGGTTCTAATATACAAGTTTTGTGTTTGGGGGCCACTTTTGGACCATGGAGACTTAAAAAGAAAAAGTAATTTTAGTTACTTTTATTTTATTGCCCCTCCATGGAATGAATTGGGTCTAGGGTTATTAGGGCTCTTTTGCCGTGGAGAAGTATATAAGGAGCTATGAGAGAAAGGAAAAAGGGACTTTTGCATACATTTTATTTACCTTCACGTGTAACTGATGTTTGCACGCATCTACAGACTTATGAAGTAAAATACCATAGGAACCCTGGCACGGTGGTGAGAGACCTATCCCTAGCTAGCAGAGCATCATTTGATAGTGAGAGATCTACCCTAGTTTGTCATTTTGGAGCCGCTTTCATGGCTGTGTTATAGAGATATTGTCAAAGGTTTCAGAGGAAATATTTTGATGGTTTTTGGGGCATTTGGGGAAGATAATCAAAGGGTTTTCAGATCCAATTTACGGCAGCCATTTGGGTAGGGCTCAACATCACTTTGAAGGCATCTTCTTGATTCCCAACCCTTTTTCAAGCTAGGAGACTGTAGCCTTTATTTGGAGGGTTTTCGGTTGACCATTTTCAGATCTGAAGGTTGACATATCATTTCCTATATTTTTTATGTTATTTCTAAAGTCTCATAATTTTCGCTCTTGTAATTGGAGAGTTACAAATTTTAGAAGTTTTCCCTGCTATCTAGGGCACATATTTGTAATTTTAAGCAGCATTTTAATTTCTATTGTCATTTATAATAATATCAATCTCTCTTTAAATTCTCAAGTAATTTGGGTGGACATGTTGGGAAATATTAAGTTTCTTTTGTTCGTGTTCCCTAACTATAAAAATATGGAAAAATCAAAGTATTTTATGTGGCTACAATTTTTCAATATTTTGGTTCATTTTTAAGTGGTATTCCACAAGGGATACTTCACTCACATCCGGGACTTCCTTTCACTTCTTGCATTTCCCAATTCTTGTGATAAAATCCTTAAATTTTTTTGGTAGAGTGGAAAATTGGCTTTCAACATGAATTTCACCTCTTCCCGCAACCGTAATTCATGAGGTTCGCATGATGAACACCTATAACTATCTGCGCCAACATCGATTTTTGTCAAGTGTAAATATCCGAGACTGGATTTATTGACATCATGGAACTCTATTAAATTTTTATTTTCTTTCTTCTTCAGAAAGTTCCATCCCAACATTGCTTGAACCTCGTTGAAGGTTTGAGCTGATTTCTAATTGGGTGCTAGTTGATCATTTGATTGCTTGCAAGGGCACTAGAAGCTAGTTGTGGTTGTTCTTGAAGGGAATAATTAAAATACCCTCCTTAACTGATTTTAGTTGTTATGTATTTGTTTTGATTTTAAGTTCTGCAACTGTTACATGCAACTATGATTTTACAACTAGAGGGCATGGTGTATTGTATTGCTTAAAGCAACAAACGAAAAAATCTATATACAAAGAAACATATCATACATGACTCAATTAAGACATGCAAAGTGTGCATAAGCACTTCTTTTGCTGAAAAAACCTACTCCTACCCTACGCTAACCAAAGATATGGGAAAATTCAAACAAAACTTACCACCGATGATGAGAAATAGCCGCCCATTCTCACAATTGGCAGCCATGTGGATGATTTTCCACTAAGCACAATCATGGTTTGGAGTGAAAATATAACTAAAAATTGGCTCTCTACTCCCTTCATCAAGGCATCAATCGGAAGCAAGATAAACACCTCCTTTAACTATTGTTCATCTGGTGTCAAGACAGATAGTGGTTGATCCCTGACACATTAAAGTTCTTCCTCATGCTTAGAAGCAAACATGACTAGATATGGCTTGTCCCTTAATGCCAATGAATCAAAGTACCTAATTGGGCAAGGTATGGTCTGTTGAATTTTCTCTCTTTTCTAAATTCCAACTTTGGTAAGGAAGTCTTCCTGCAAGCCTTCTTGAAAAATGTGATTGTCTGCAACTTGAATCTCTTCTTCTTGCACATTTACAAATAACTCATTTGTCACCTTGGTGAATGGTACGAAAGGGGGAACATCTTCTGGCTCTTTCCCTTTTGTGGAAATATGGAACTCTTCCCCAATATGGATATCTTTAGTCAAATCAGATTTCTCAAATGAAAGAAAAAAATTCAATGATTTCCTCTTTATTTAATGTCTCTGAATCTAATTTGTTTTCTTCAATATGTTCCATTTCAGTAGTAGATTCTTGAAAGATGCATGATGAAGCAACATAATTAGTGATTTTTGTGGGCTCCTCTTCATCAAAACATTCTCCCCGGTCAGACAAGTAAGCAAGTTCCTGATTGTCATGTTGTGTAGAAGGTTCCCTTTTGTCCATAATGATCCCCAAATTTTCAATTTGTTCACCCGTTCCTTTTCCTCTTTGAACATGAACGTAGTAGGCTCAAACTTATCCTCGAAATCAGAGTTTTGAGAGGATAAGGAGGGAGGAGGAATCAAAACCTCTTACATGCTTTTCTTTGCACTCAAACACTCTGACCCTGCATGATTCTTTTCAATAGTATAAGGCTCTTGGTGTTTAGTTGCAATGATTGAAGATGAATTTGGTGTACTATTAGAACCTTTTAAAATTACTACAAGCTCTTGGCATGTTAGGAAATGAGGTTCATTGCATTCACTTGATACACCTTTCACATGATTTTCCTATAATTTTACTACTAATTTTATTTCCTCTTCTTGTTGATGTTGCAAGCTAGTAATGGATCACAAGTCTCTGCAAGTAAAGTTTCATTATGGACACTACATTCAGAACACACTGACTGCTGATATTCATCAAAATGCTCTTGTTTTTGCACTGCTATAAAATTAGCCTCCACTTTTTTAATTTGGATTTCACCCTCCATCGGAGGCCTAACCATCAGTGGTATTTCTTAATATTAAATTTGGTAGCCCACTCTCTAAAGTTTCTTGTCAAATCTTCCTTACTAGGCTCTTCATTCTTCTCCTCCTATCTGTTGGTTTTCTGATTCTATTCCTTGGTTGGTTTAACCATCAAGGGAATTATTTCAACCCCAAATTTTAGAGCCAAACTTCTCAAATCCTTTGGTATTTCTTCTTCATTGGACCCTTATTATGGTTTCCATGGGATGGTTTTTTTATCCTCATTTCTCCAACATGAGTTAGTAATTGCTTGAGGAAGGGTGGTTTGGGCTACAATTGATCCTTGCATTTTTGTGGAGGTGGGAGAAGTGGAACTTCTTGTTTTTGTGGAGGGGAAGACTCCTCCGGAGGGAAAAGGGAAGAAAACTAGAAATGGGGTGGGAGATTAGAAGGTGGAGAATGGAATTCCATAATGGGGTAACAACTGGAATGTTAAGAGAATGAGATTGAGGTGGATATTTCATGGTTACAGGCATAGGAGAGACATAAGATGGTGGTGCAATTTGCTTCCATCGACAAATTTGACCAATATTACATTCATAAACCCCCTTTCTTTGATCCATTCCCCAACTTGGGTCAATGTTTTAATTATAATTTGAAGTTTTTGTTCATGGATTTATCTTACTTGGAAAAGAGCCAATCCATGGATATGGAACATTGAAATTAATCCTAGTTTCTCTTTTATTCTCCTTAGGTCTGATCAACACCATGTTATGTTCCAGCTCTTGAACCTTATTCTCGCAAACAAACATTTCCAACTGTATAATAACCTCTAGGTTCCACATACCATTCTTCTAGAACTCCATGCATACTCTATCTTATAACCATACTTGATTTGCATCTTGTTCTTGTGATTATCCATACTCAAACTGATTGTAATCATATAATTCATTTGGAGGTGGTTAGTAATAACTTGAGAATGATTCTTACAAGCTTGGAGGTGGATTGCATCGATATGGTTGTTGCTGCAAATATGAATTCCACATGGGAAATGAAACCATGACTACACAACTTCATTAATGGAAGAATATATAAGGACATGCAAAGAAAGATGGATGGAAATGGATGACAATGGATGGAAATGGAAGGTCGTAATTTAGAGAATGGGTTGTTTGGACCAAACAGAGTCACTTGGTATGTTTTACATATGTCTCCCAATAGGAACACACCAACATGTTAAAATGAAATTTGTTCTAATGATTAAATTGCACTTCTACTAATAATCTTGACCTCTTTGTCCCACCGAGCATGCAAGAAGCTGTTATCACGAAATTAAATCACCCTCCCGAATGACTTGGTTATGGATGGGGCATGGGGAATTCGGTGTAATTTGTGTAACATTGGGTTATCTCTCAAGTTGTGGGACTTGCAGGCTTGAGATAACCCTCTAGAGAAAGTTGGTTCTTGCTCCTAATCCTACCTACCACAAACTACTCCTAATGCTAGAAAGAAAACATAATCCTATTCTAAACTTCCAAGGAGACAAGGAGAGAGAGCACATTAAAGTAAACCTACACTAAGAGTGGTGATACGCTAGAAAAGGAGCTTGTTAGACACAATCCAACTTCCTGAAATGGAGAGAGATGAACAATGGAGAGGGTGGATGAGATGCACCATATACCAAAGATGAATTCACATAGAACACCATTTATTCCCATTAGACACAACTCCCAAAACCTGTAATAAACATCATAGATATGCATAGTAGAGGCAATAGAACATGCAAAGGATGGAAAAAATACATCACAAAACACAGTCTATTGCTCAAAAGTTTGCACAGTACAATATTAGTGAGAGAGAGGAAAGAAAATGCCATTATAGAGCTTAGAAATGAGGCTTAAATTCCACATTCAACCCAACAAGAGAAGAAAGAGAGAGGGGTAGAATAAAAAATGACTAACTCCTTTACAAATGAGCCCACATTACAATTTATAGAATTGAGAAGAGAGAGAAAGTAATTCCGAAATCTACTTTCTAGCCACTTGTAAGTGATAATAAATGATTGAAAATGATGATATTTTACTCAAAAAAGGCTCCCTATATTGTCCCATGACTTGCTTAAAGAGAGCGGAGAAATAATGATTGCCCATTTAATGCCCATGTCGACAATCAACTTGGATCGGAAATCAGAAACGCGCGCACTCACAACCTTCAACCAATGTGATAACAAGTATTCCTTCACGACCTATTTTCCTTATCTATTTCATATTGCATAAAAATTCGGTGAAACATTTACCTTATATTATTATTTTCCCTTATTCATATTATTTCCAACTGTATTATTAAGGGATCTAATTCCTTGAACTCTTATGCAAACATAAGATAGATTTTGGACGTTTGTAAGAGGTAATTTATTGGTGTGTGGAAGGTATTGTTATACATTTTAAAAAGATATACTTTATATTTTATCGCCATACATAAATTATTTGGGTCTTTGAGGGGTTGTGTTTTTGGTTGCGGGTCTAACATAGTTGTGAAATATCAATGCATGTCTTCAGTAGAGTCCATACCCCCTGAAAGCATTCCAATCATGTTGCTAGTACATACCTTCTATTGCTTACATAAATAATTTGTTGAAAGGCATTTTTGGGTAGTTTTTATAACGTTTAGTTATCAATTTATTTGTTTTTCTTCACTTGTTTTATAGCCTCCTTTTATCCTTTTATAGCCAACATAAGTGGATTTGAGTGGGTGGACTATTATGGAAATTTATGTTGTTGCGAACAAGGCTTTTGTGCTTTTGCAATGGCCTACATTGAAGAAGGGTTTTGTGTATTCACAATAAGTGGCATTCATACCTTCTATTGCTTACGAAATAACTTTTGAAAGACATTTTTGGGTAGTTTTTATAATATTGATTATCAATTTATTTGTTTTTCTTCATTTGTTTTATAGCCTCCTTTTATCCTTTTATAGCCAACTTAAGTGGATATGAGTGGGTGGACTATTATGGAAATTTATGTTGTTGCGAACAAGGGTTTTGTGCTTTTGCAATGGCCTACATTGAATAAGGGTTTTGTGTATTCACAATCGGTGGCGTTCAATGCAATATTCATTTTTGTAATGGGTTGGGTGGTTTTCTCTCATTGTAACTTGTCGTTTCATAAGGGTTTGTGTTTCCTATCTTTGTTGTTCTTGTGTTGTTGCTAGATGTGGGCGTCACATTACGTTCTTACAAGTCTTCTTTCTTTTAGGAGTTAATTATATAATATTTTGATTGATTAATAAAGAGAAACGTAAATATTAATGAACTTTAAAATCCCTTTCCATGTTGAATCTTTATTGTTAACATTGTATACAATATTTTTATTTATTTATTTTAATGGATTGTAAGATGAAACTCTTTTTATGTGTAATAGTAAATTTATAGGAATAAGGGAAATTTTAGCTTCACGTGAATAACATGAATTCATTGTTATTCTATATCCTTCTATGGGGGATCTGTATGATTGCATTTCGATAAAGAATTAAAATAACATCAAGAAATGCATTTTTAAAAAGAAACATATAAATAGTAAAAACATCTTAAACTTTAATGGTAGATGGACCCAATCCATAGGGTTTATAACTCATAGAAACATTTATGCATGACTTTTATTGAATCCAAAATCAAGAGAATAATGAATTTTTGGTAACTTATGACTTTTGATATGGTAAACTAGAAGTGGAAGTTTACATTTGTGTATTTCTAAACATTTTTCTTATAAGTTATTAACAATTCTACCATTTTTCTCTTTCCACACTCTCTACAATTATTTTTGGCTTAATTAAATTAATTTCATTACTAGATTTTGTTTTTTTATGGCCTATATCCTTTGGCCTTGCTCCATTAACAAAACACACTAAAAAAAAAAAAAAAAATCACTTTAATGCATTCAAAAGAAATACAAAACAAGCTAAAAATAGACCCAAAGAAATATAGGGAGGGACATGTTTAACAATAAAAGAAAGCACTAGATAAAAAGAATTTTAATATTTTCTATTTGAGGCTCATAGATCAAGCAAATAAACGTAAATAATTAAACTAAAATCAATATCACGCTTGCATTTACAATGCCTTTAACCGATCTTGTTGGGATATAAACAAAGTGTAAGTGTTTGGTCATGACCACGAGCACCAAATATGCTTGCATATTTGGTTACTTTAGTTTAATTTAATAATCCAAAGAAAATGTTCAAATGTATTGTGTGAGCAACATACAATATAGGAAAAAGAAAACAATGTTGAAAATCTAAAATGTTGTTGATGGATTGGATTCTCACCGGGGTGTGGATGAGTACAATATGTATGAATCCTCCGAGAAATCATATCAAAGAGAATGATGAATAATAAGAGTGGGATCAATTCAATAAAGTGGAACACAAATAATGGATATTATTTGGGTGTTATAATTTGATATGTGGAAAAGGTGCGTTACATACAAGTACTTAATTTTAATTTTTCTATTTTCAACTTTCCATTGATGTCTTCATCTTATCTATCAATTCAAATGTCATCCAATATAAAACCTTAACACTATTTTCGGTTGGGTTTCAAACGTTAAACATATTGGATTTTCCCCAATTTGAATGTTGGCCCCTATAAACGTAAATTACAATCACATGAATACTACGAGTGGGATCAAGATAATAAATTGAAACAAAAATAGTGGATATTATTTGGGTATTACAATTTGAGTTATGTAAAAGGTATATTACATGCAGGTATTTAATTTTAACATTTTTATTTCCGAATTTCCATTGTTGTTTTCATCTTTTCTAAGAAATAAAATGTTGTCAATTGAAAACCTTGATAACATAACATAATAAAAAAGTAGAAAAATCAATTGACATAAAATATATGTTTCACTTATATGACTAATCACCTGGAAGGATCGATTATCAATGATTATTAACGAATCACTTATTTTCCTGCATTTACTCAAGCACCTTAACACTAAAAGGGGATTACAAAGTGTTACATGAAACACAAATAGTGGATATTATTTGGGTGTTACAATTTGAGTTATGTAAAAGGTGTATTACATGCATGTATTTAATTTTAACATTTTTATTTCTGAATTTCCATTGTTGTTTTCATCTTTTCTAAGAAACAAAATGTTGCCCAATTGAAAACCTTGATAACATAACATATAAAAAAGTAGAAAAAATCAATTGACATAAAATATATGTTTCACTTATATGAATAATCACCTGGAAGGGACGATTATCAATGATTATTAAAATCACTTATTTTCTTGCATTTACTCAATCACCTTAAAACTGAAATGGGGACCTGCAAAGTGTTTAAATGAAGAAAGCAAAGTGTGGTTGGGTTTTGACCCCGAACCTATTGGATTGTCTCTCTTTTAATTTTGTCCCCTTTAAGATCAAATTATAATCATGTGAATAATAGAGTCATAGTTTAAAATTTTCTCTCATCGCACATGTATGACCAATTATTGAAGGGAATCAATTATTGATGATTTTTCATGCATCACCTATTTACCAGTTATTACTTGAGCTTAAAATCAAAAAGCGGTGCTATAAAGTGCTCCAAGAAGCAAGTATTGTAGTTGGGTTTTGAACATGAAATATATTAGATTTTCCCCATATTTTATTTTGTCCCCTTTAAAAAAAATTACTCTCACATGAATAATGTGAGTGATATCAAGTTGATAAATTGGAACACATATAAGGGATACTATTTAGGCGTTACAATTTGAGTAGAGGAAAATATGTGATACATGCAAGTATTAAATTTTCACTTTTTATTTCCAACTTTTTATTGATGTCTTCATCTTAATTAACAAATAAAATGTCATATAATTGACAAATATGGAAATTTGTAAAACCGTAGGATATTGTAGAGTAATCGATAGAACTATGATAAGCAATTGCTAAATACAAGAGGACATAAGCAATAAGCTAAATAAGAATGAAATCCTAAGTGCAAGAGAGATAAAATAATACTTATCTTATTTTGGATTTGATGTCAAAGTTTGTTGGGCTGGAATATTGATGAACATGAGGAGAAGAATGTCGTAGTTGAACAAAAAATCTTGGAAACATCGGATGAGTCGAGACTAGGTGCCTATGCAGAATGACTATTGTTTGGGAATGCATGTATTTTTAGCATATATATGTTTGTTGCATTTTAAGACCCATAATTTGGGCATGTTTGCAACGATATATGGTTAACACACCTAGTATACAACTTTTGAGAAAATTTGTTTCTATCCTAGTTGCATATTAAGTGTGCGAGAATGTTGGGATAGATAATTTATTGGAAGATTCACATGGTTCAATTTTGTACATATCTGTTTTGGTATGTATGGTTTAAACATTTTGGATAGTAATATTGTTAGTGGTTGACAATTCCATAGGGACAGTGGACACTAGCTATTTTGGGCATATAGTTGTCATTATACACTTATCTATTTTTATGGAATTACGGTTACAGTGACTGGTTGCGTCACAAAGTATCAATTATACACTTACCTCTTTTAGTGAACAGGTGTCTATTTTTAAAATGATCAATTGTTTTTTATGGTAGTTACAATTACTAGGATTTGACAATTCACAGTTGTTTGCAGAGATTTGTAGAATAACAAAGTATCAAGGGACAATTTTCTATTGTAGTGAACAATTGTATAATATTTATTGATCATTTCTTTTTATTATCTTATCAACAATTTGTAATGATTTAACCCATAATGTTATTTTTGGATTATGTATGTGTTTGTGAAATGTAGGAAGATAGTTAGCAACATTTGTGGGTGAAGAACAATTTTTTGTGGACAAAAAGCATTCCTAGTGGGGAAGAGTGATTCGAAGGACATTTTAGGACTTTGGAAGATCCCTAAATCTCCAAAAACTAGGACAGTGCGGGATAGAATCTTGCAGCTTTCCGACAATATCAAGAATGTAGAAAATGGAGCTCGTATGCGAAAGTTACCGTAGGTCAAATTTGGTCAAAATTGGGACAAGGTAGGGTTAACTAGCCAATTAGGTCATGACACGTGGAAAAAGTGAAAAAATGTAAAAAAAAATTGTTTTGGATGTCGGTCTTCAAAACTCATGTTTAAATGGGAGGGCCCTTCTATTTTTTGGTGTGCAACCCTCGCCTAGGATCGACGCACATTTTTGATAGAGGGGTGTTTTGGCCGTCGTAACTTCACATTACTATTGCCATAGTTTTCATTATATATGGCTCATATTGTTATTACATATTGTATGTGGGATTATAAATCTCATATAAATCTCCATGTGGTGGGTCCTCAAGCCACCACATGGCTTCGCCACCTCTTGCTCTATGTTGGTAGATTAATATTACAACTCTCCATAGACATAACTCGGTGGTCCAACTCACTCACCGCACTATTCGGGCTACATACTTATTTCCTTGTTCGAGCCAACTCTATGTATCCATGGTCGTAAAAATAATGAAACATGGGCACCATTAAATTTGGGTGACCAAACTTAGGCATGCCACTACATGGGGAACACAACCCAATGGTTTGACGATTAGCCCATCGATGTGGGAAACTATATAAAATCGGTGCACCAACCATCTAATTGGCTCCAAACAAACCCTCAACATACGTTGACCAGTTAGTCACTATGGAGAGAGAAACATGGGTATGTGTGACCACAACCACTATCTAAACAAATTGGTTGCTCTATATTTAAACACCTGTCACCCCCATCTCAATAAATGTGGGATATTAATCCCATTATGGGAGAAAACAATTATGTGGGAGTTAGGGAGGATTGAACCTCCAACTACCTACATACAAAAAAATAAGCCTCACCGGTGTGCAATATGGGTTTGAAGAGCTTATATAAGGGCTTGATGGTATTTACAAAGCACTATGTGAATGATTGTGTTATAGGCATGAGGAGAAAATTTTAGAAAACCTATTTTTGAGCAATTTAGAGGCATTTTTGGATCTTGGCCCAAATTGGAAAGTTGTCCAGAATTATGAGACACTTCTAGAGGGTGTATTGTGTTCCTATTTTGGAGAATTTATGATGTTTTTTTATGCACCTAAACTCATGTAAAGGCTAGGAACATCAGGGATACACTACTATAAGTACTTTGGTAAGGTGAAAGCCAACACTGGGCTTTGTCAGGGTATTTCAAAAGTATAAGGGAACTAATATTTAGGATATTTATTAATTTTTTTGAAATGTAAGTTTGATTTCACTTTTGATTCTAAAAATTTTAATAGATCGGTTCATATGAACCCAGAGATGTAGGAAATTGTTGAAATCTATAATCGATTCTAGTGTTGTATTTTATCTGGTATATCTGCATTTAAATTCTAATTTAAATTCCTTATTTAATCAATTACATTAAAATTCAAGTATGATTAAATATTAACTACGACATCTAAGAATAAATCGGTTAAAAGTAATCTGAATAGTTGATCGAATGGGTGAATTTGGTGAATCAATTAAATAGTTATGGATCAGTAATAATTCATATTTTTGTTAATTTAGGAGTACTTAATTGATTAAATTTTAAGATCCTGGTAAACAATTGAAAATTTTAAAATATTCACTTGTGTTTATGACTCAATGTGTAACTAAACTACTTTCAATGTTTTTGAATGATTTGAATGAATATATAGTGTTGACAATTTTTGCACTTGTGCAAAAATGGGCAACTCAAAAATTTGTTACGATGGATGGCATTGGTGAAGTGAACCTAAGCTAGGGGAGATTCTTTCAGTTTAATATTTGTTCTATTGGATTAATTAATGACTACATGTAATTTACTGTTTATGTGTGTTTTACAAAACGTAATGAGATCACATAGTCTATAAATTCATTTTTATATTCAACCAAAGAACACAAAGGCCTAAAGGACAGATGTGTAATCTTGATGAAGACTAAAAATATAGAATAGATGAAGTGTTAAGTTTTGGAACAACAATCAGAGTTGCAGATTACAACAAAAGATCAAAGTTCATTACTAAGGTTACATGTATTTTAAAGTTCTTTCCTTCATGATTAAATACATTCAATTATGTTATTGAGTTGTTTAATTCATTATACAATCCATATACAAAGTTGAAATGTAGAAGGAAGTACACAACTCAATTTCATAATTTAATGTTTTATTCATAAGGAATTTCAAATGTTTCCCACACAAGTCATGGGATGTAACTCAAGTAAACATCATAACTACTGAAATAGAAGGTGCATGTGCATGAAAATAAAAACAAAAGAATATGAAGGAATCCATCATTTTTCCTTATTTCTTTTTTCTTGTTGTTGCATCTTCATCCTTGTTATTCAACACTACACTGTACCTGAAAACAAATAGAAAAGAGACTGTCAATCATGAGCTTAGGATTAAATCATGTTCTTGTACTGTCTCTCTTCATGCAAATGAATCTCCTGATATCATGAGGTATGATTACAGAAAATATAAATACATAATAGACAAGAAATAATATTCTACATTCAGTACACACGATTCTTACAATCATTTTAGAGAGTAATGAAAAAGAAAAACTATGGAATAGAAGAGAGGCCAAAAAGCCTAATGTTTTCTAACTAGTTTATCTAAATGTGTAGGTACATGTAAGAAGAAGGAAGTATTACATTCTGCAACTTGAATAAGAAAAGTACATTTATTTCAGTTCAGACTAAAGGCTGAAATACACAAAGATGTGCCTGTACTAATCCATAAAAGAAATGCAGGTTTAGTGCTATAGATTCTAACAAATGGAATGAGATAAAATTGCAGCTGAAACAGAATGGAAAAGGAAATATGAGAAAAATTTGATAGGGCTTTGCCATGTAAAATGGACATTTTACATCTTTCCATCATGTTATTTCACAACTAATACATGCTTAAAAGTTGTGACAAAAGATAAACTACTGTACTAATCAAATAGTACGCAAGAAAGGAAAGAGTGAGAGATAATGAGGAGAGTGAGAGAAAAATGAAAGGATAATGAGAAATATAAAGTAAGAGTGAGAGAGAATGAGAGAGAGCGAGGGAATGAGATGGAAAAATTGAGTGTGAGAGAATGAGAGAGAGAGAGAGGGAATGAGATGGAAAAATCGAGTGTGAGAGAATGAGTGATGAGGGTCGTCAATCCTCGCCATTAATAATGTCAATCCAAGTTGGTGTCAAAGGATGTATGCATTAAGAGAATAAAATCTTGGAAAGTAACTCCTTTAAACACAAACCAAACTTGCATAAAATAAATCACACTTGGAAATTGAAAGACACACTTGCAGAAATAAAGTTTGCATGAAAGAAACACACTTGCATAAATGAAATTTGCATGAAAGAAACACACTTGTATGAATTAAAAGGCACACTTGCATAAATTAAATTGTTGAATTAAAAATAAACATTATTAAATGAAACACCTGCAGGTTTACAACAAACTGAATTTTCACAATACTAAGATAAAAACAATACAACAGAATGAATTAAAGACAAATGAATAAACATAAAAATAAATACACATATCCATCTTCCTTAGAATGAGTGGCCATCTCATTCCTTGGAAGATAATTTAAATCATACTTCTGAGATCTTAAAACTACGAGAATATTTGAGAGGAAAGAATAGATCTTTATTTCTTTGGAGAAAAGCATTACATATCAAAGTGTGGAAGGTTTCATTTATAATTCATGCATCCAACCAACTCAATATTTTAGGAAATGCAATCTGATCTTATCTTTATTCCAATCCTAACAACTAAGATCTCCATCTCCATAAAATATGGAGAGAGAGATATTATTGAAGTCAAATCTTATCTCACTTATTTTAGGAGGATTTGCTCCCAAATATTCTCCTTGCTTTTCGGTAACAAGAATCATAATGATTTTATTCCTCTACATTATTGGAAGGAGGATTTTTCTCAGAATATGATTTTTACCAAATACTTTCTCAGATTTTCCATTTGACTTTTCTTTTTTTGATTGTGGAACTTTTGATGCTTGTCAAATACGCTTTTTCCTCGGACTGCAGTTCACTAAAAATTAGATTTCTCTTGATTGGTAAAACTTGTAGTAAATATGAATGATTTTTTTGTTAAACATATTTCTATGAACAAAAACCTCTCTCAGATTTTTCATTTTAATTTTTTGTTTCTGTTTATGGAACTTTTAGTGCTTGCTTGATACATGTTTCCTCATACAACAACTCACTAAAAGTTAGATCTCTCTTCATTGGTAAAACCTGTAACAAATCTGAATGATTTTTTTGTTAAAAACATTTCTATGAACAAAATCCTCTCTCATATTTTCCATTTGACTTTTCTATTTCTATTTATGGAACTTTTAGTGCTCATCTAATACATGTTTCCTGGACTGCAACTCACTAAAAGTTAGATCTCTCTTCATTTGTAAAACCTGTAGCAAATATGAATGAGGTTTTTGTTAAAAAAATTCTATGAACAAAAACATTTCTCATATTTTCCATTGAAATCTCTAAGTTTTCACAATCCCTCAAAAACTGTCATTCCATTGATGCAAGTTTCGGAACTAAAGTCATTCCTTTTATGCAAGTTCGGAACTAAATCTGCAAGTTCCAGAACTAAATATAATTTTTCCATGAATTGAAAGTTTAGGAACTAATTTTCATTCAATTGATACAAGTTTTGGAACTAAATCTGTGAGTTCGGAACTAAACCTGCAAGTTCCGGAACTAACTCTGTGAGTTCGGAACTAACTCTGTGAGTTCAACTAACTTAAAACAACTATAAATTTTGCATGCGACCTCGGATTGAGATGATTCTTTTTTGAACTTGCATAATTTTTTGAGAGAAATCTGAATATGAAATAAAATATGATTTTAAATGTACTTTTCATGATAAATTCCACTTTTCCCAATACTAGCATTATCTTTCCTTTATGGCCTACATACACAAGACTTTGTATCTTTCCCCAAATAATCAATAGGATTAGTCAAAAAAATAGATAAAAAAATATTTATAAATAATGAACAAGATTTATATCTTATATTCTATCTTAAGCAAACTATAAGTTCCTATATTACATTTAAATCCACTTTCAAAGGTAACTTGGAAGGACAAAATAATGGTAATTTATGGCCAATTTATGGCCTCATCATTGAGAGAAAGCAAGAGAAACATAGAGAGTGAGAGAGAATGAGGAGAGTGAGAGAAAAATGAAAGGATACGGAGAAAAATAAAGTAAGAGTGAGAGAGAATGGGAGAAAGTGAGAGAGAAAGAACAAGAGATAGAGAGAGAGAGAGGTAGAGAAAAAGAGAGAATGAGGAGAAATCGAGAGAGAGAGAGAGAGAGAGAGAGAGAGAGAGATGGATAAAGAATTAGAGAAAATGAGAGAGAGAAAGAAAGAAATAATGTGTATGAAAGAAATATTGAGAGAGAAAGAGATAAAACATGTGAGAGAGAGAGCTAAGAGAGTGAGAGAGCAAGCATGATGAAATTTTGTAATGGACATCTCATGGCATTGAACTAATAATTCCCACACATCTAGGTGGGTTGTTAGACACTATCAATGGTGTCATTCCACTTCCAAACCCTCTTGGTCCTTTCGGGATACACTGGTTCGTCGATGTCTCTTAAGTGCCCAAAGAGAAAAAAGTATTCAAACTTTGACCGATGATAAAGAAAAAACCATTGTGCTTGAAATTATCTTGTTTGAACTTATGGATGTGCATCTAGTTTTCCTGCAAAATCCTCTCTTGGTTTCTCCAATATCTCACCCATTTGTTCATGGTGGAAATGAATTAAATGTGGAAAAAACTATCAATTAACATCGGTGTCAAGGCATCTAGGGTGATATTTTATAATTGGAACGTCGTGGCATAAAATTAATGGTTCATGTATGTCTTAAAATCAACACGTGATTTTAAGCACACATGACCTCCTAAGGTCGTGTCACAATAGTTGCAATGGAATGGGTAGATGGCTATGTCAAAACTATATAAGGAAAATAGGTGAAATGTATGAGAATGGGTGGAAATGGATAACAAGTGATCAATGCAATCTAATGTCCTCAATGGGAATTGTGTGGATCTGCTAATCTAAAGTAATGAATGCTTTCCTCACTTGGGCAGGCAAGATGGATCGATTGAGGAAAATGACATCATAAAGAAGATTTTTGATATCTATGTCACAAAAAACTCTCCAAACAAGTTGCAGAATGCGGGGATTTTCCCTATGTTTTCCTCATAAAAGTCTCGAGATAATGTCATGAAGGTGTGGGAAGAAACGTGTGAATAGGACGAATGGGTAAATTGTGGGGTCTAATATTGACCTGGTTGAGTTTTCCAAAACTCATAAGCATTTTCTACTTTGACATTCAGGGATGTCAACTGTGAGATAATGGCCGGTGGAAGTGGTGTGGTATAGAAAACCAAGATTCTAAAACACGTGTCAATGTCTATAAATAGATTAGTTGTGTTTGGTTATGGGACTCAGGGGTCATATACGTAATCATTTTTATTAAGGACTTTTAATGGTCATGTGGGATGTGTAAATTACTAAAGCAAAGAAACAAAAATTCTCACAAAGAAACCGCAAGAGGGCAAGGTTAATCCTAAGCCAAGTAGGAATATGTGAGGAGATATTTTAATTCCTTTCTAATTAACTCTATGTTCCTAATTTAACAAATGGAAACAAACATATTTAAATCAAATCAATTTAATTACTTTCCTTGAATTTAATTAAATCTACGTGTTGCTAACAACTAATTAACAAATGAAATTTAACTAATTAAACAAAGGAAATAAACTAATCTATTTGTTTTTGTGTATTTTTGATGATTTTGAATAAAATGAAATAAGAAAAATAAAGAACTATCTAATCTAATATTTTTTTGTATTTTTGAATGCTTCTTTGGAAAACAAAATAAATACACGAGAAAAATTAAATTTCTTCGATTAATTGAAATTGCTTCTACACTAAAATTAACAGAACTAAACAAGCAAACAATCGGATGTGGCTATTTCCCTATGTAAAGTGGATATAATATATTCTAATTAAAACAAGAATTTTCCAATTTGTACTTGTGGATATACAATTTCCTCTATTCTTTTCTCAGAGTCATGGGAAGAAAGTAAAGCTTCTCAGAAGTTTTTCTTCCCTAAAACTTCCCCGGAAGAAACAATAGGATCTATGAAAGCTTATAAAAATGAAGGGAAATTGTAATAACACTAAGCAGATACAAAAGTTTCTTTCAGATAAACTTCCTGTCCAAACCCACAAGGATAGGTAGGGAAGCAACTTTCAGTAGAAGCTTTGTGTAAATAAAGAAAAGCTATAGTAATTGTATTTCTTTGAATTGATGTACTCTAACAGAATGTGGAATAAAATCTACTCAAACAAAGAAATCCTTAAGAATCCAAATACATCCCCAACCTGGAAGTATAGAACTGTGATAGTTCCAATGCTAGTTTTTATTCATCATCCCCTCAAATTCATTCCAATTTTGTGTTCAAACGAGTCTAGGGAATCGTGTTATCTTGTGTGGAAGAATTGATGAAGAAACACTAGAGCTAGAATGGCTTGCAAGCAATATGGTGTCAACATAATCGAGAGAATAACAAGGCAAGATAATTGAGCTTGCTTGTGTATTTCTTGATAGGATTACGGGAAACATATAAATGCAATTCAAAAAAATAATATCCAACCAATTCTCTTGATATAATATTGGCTATTATAGGAAAAAGGCAAATAAATGGTCTAAGCCATTTAAAGCCAAGAAATGCCACCTCTCTCAAAGAATTGGCAATTAACTCACAATTAACAACGGGAAGGGAATGAGAAGTGTTCACACATAAAATGAGCTCAAGAAAAACCAAATTGGTTAAGAAATGTGCACTAAAATAAAGTTTTAAGAAGTTGACACGCATTCAGAACACATCAAAATAGTCTCAGTTAAATGTGCAAGGGACCTCCGGTTTACATAGATCGGCATTTGCATAAGCGCCACCGAGGGCAAAGGCGGCGGTTGCAGATAACCGTCGGATCGGTTTCATGACTTAAAGTCAAAAACCAATGAAAAGGCTAGCGGAATGATAAAGGAAAGCGGGAAAATCATGGAAATGGAAAAAAAAGTATTTTAGGGTACAAATATATACTGCAAATGGGAAATTGGTCTCAAACACCATTAGAAAAGATATTAATAATCATTGGGGATTTTAAACCATTCCAACCAAAGTAGTAGGTGAAAAATTGGGTGTGTACATATTGCCCCCTCGGAGAATCGTTTTAGCCTTGAAGAGGCATACAACATAGAGTCCAAGTATAACGTTCCCAAAATGGGGAGTTAGAAATTATACCTGACATACACAGTGTGTTGAAGTGACGCCAATCCAAGCTTCCTGCCACCTATAAGAGAAAAATGGAATCAAGTGTAGATATAATGTAGAATAAACAAAACACAATAAAATAAAATGACAAGATGACTTACTGTATTCATGGGGATAGGAATATACCTACGCTAACGCTCCAGCCTTGCAAAACACACACACACACACTCAAAATAGAGTTAAAACACGCTATATATAACCAATATCACTATTTTTAAAAATCATTTTCACTCACCCACTTAGAAATTTTTGAGCTCTAGGCCACCTATGATAGATTCCCTTATAAGTATAGTCAAATCGAAGACCATTTATATGTTATTTCGACCCCACCAACGAGAGGAGCAGCAACTCAGAGACAAGTGAGTTATTTGTAATTTTTAATTTTTAACCTATAATGTGAAAAAATCTGAAAATTCATCCTAGGGGGGTTATTTCTACTAATTTCCTTGTCAAAATGTTCACTAGGGGGTGCCACATGGGATGTGGTTTTTATTTCTTCAAAAATAATGTCGTTTTTGAGGTTTCGGGGTCCTAGAGTATGACATACCCTTTGTGGATATAACCACCGATCTGCGCAGGCGGTGGTTACATATCCACCCCTTTGTGTAGAGTGGTAGTTGAGCAACTGTAGCTCTATATAAAGGGACATTTGCATAATTGTCAAGGTAGAGGCTAAAATTTACCAAGTGTGAAGATTTTTTTAATTGGTTTTGTGTTGTTTTATGATGTTTTTGAAGAGCTTATTATGTTTAGAATGTCTCTAACTTGCTCTTTTTAGTGTTTTGGTGAATGCAAAGTTCATATGTCAGATGGAGTTAATCCAGAGAGTGTGATTGGCTTCCTTATATCTTGGATGCACCATCTTAGGAGGAGAGAGACTTATTACACAGGGTCAAGATATGGAGATTATCCCAAACAACTATTAGTAGCATCAATGTGTCACCTATTGTGTGACTTATTGTGTTATTGGGATGTAGACCGAAATACTTTCTCGGTTTATGCAGGGTTCAAGGAGAATGGACCATCACATTGGAGGATGTTCACATGATTTTGGGTGTTCCTGTTATAGGCAGGAGATTTACTTTAGACAGTGCATGATCAGTAGTTGTATCCCAGTCGTGGGCTACCTATATGGGAGATGGCTTTGCACTATGCACTAGTGCCAAGTAGGGGATGAGATTATTGTGTGTTGCCTCCACCACCATCCCCACCTTGAGCAAGGCCATCATTGGAATTTTGGCTTTGCGCTTGGTGGGAGACAAGGGTGAGAAAAAAATACTTTAATGTTAGGGCCCCATCATTCAGAGAATAGAACAACATGACCATATATATTCATGAGGTGTAGACGTCTTAGGGGCCACGTAGCACAATCTTTACAAGGTTATTTGACTACAGGGAAAGGCCCTTAGTCATCCTACTTTGGTGATGTGTTGGGTGTATGAGCACATAGTAGAAAATGGTTACAAAAGTCCCTAGTGATGATTCATGTCCTTTGAGAAGGTGTTCAAGCTGATTCATCCGGTGTATATTTGTCACCTAGATTCTTGCACTTAGCTTTTCCACACTTTTTCTAGCTTTTCCATCCTTTTATGATGTTTTAGCCTTTAGTGCAGGGTCTCGCCACCCTAGGCAGGGGGTGGCGGTCCTGCTGCAATTTTTCTAGAATCCTTCATGCATGTTTTTAACACATGTGATTTCACTTAACTCGACTTCTAGGGCGTGTTTGTGAACCAAATTTCCTAAAAATAGTCTTGTTTTCATGGTATTCCCTCCATATTCTATTTTTAAATAGATTTAATTACTTTGAACTACCTCTTCACCCAATGATTTGGCACTCCAAGGCTGCCTTGTGCATGAAGGCACATCCCAACCAATTCCTATATATTCAATGCTTGTATTCAATAAAATGGCTTGAGAATTTTGTGTATCTTGCATAGTATTGCTGCCACAATCCTGCTAGAAATTACATAGCCAAGCTCATATCTCTTGTGTTATCTCTCTTCTACTTGCATTGCAACCAGACTACCTTCAAGTTTCATTACTCAAGCACCTTCTCTTGTTGCTTCCTTTGCATTCCCAATTCCTTTGACTCATATGGACACACAGAGAAAGAAAGGATAAAATAAGGGGAAAAGAATAAATACAACCATATTTTCCAAAGCTTTTTCTTATCCAAGTTGGAATTAGTTGTTTTTTTGCTTCATTTGTTCAAGTTATCAATTTTGAATTATTCATTTCAAATCCATATCAAATAGAGTAGTAAAATTGTTCATTTTAGTTAATCAAATAATTACAAAGAGATAAAATCATTAGAAAGTTTACTCTTTGACATTACTGGGGAAGTTGAGGGGAACAATAGCTCTTCTAGAGTTATGATTTTCTCTCCACCTCTGAGGTAGGGTTTAAAGGGTTTTGATTAAATTAGTTCAATTGTTTTAGATTTAGATTCACATACTTGCACAAGTAATTAACTAAAAGTGGCTGATTACTTGTATTTAATTTCAAGCATTAGATTAGAAGTATTATTTAAAATCCCATAAAAGATAAAAAAGATTTACTTTTTCTAGATTAGTGTGTTTTATTGTTTTTTCGGATATATTGTGAAAATACCAAAAACATAGCTTAAATTTCCTTTGATAGTTAGTTTTCTTTATCAAGATCAATTTAATTCATTCCACATGACCATCAAAGGTCCACAACAAGAGAAAACATTTAGTTGTGATCCATTGGTCCCATAACCCAATGGACTGAGTTGTTGACTGATATTGATATGGGTTTATGCTTGTTAGTCTTACACACACCTGCTAGGTATTATGAGAAGATAAAATAATTAAACACACTAAAAATCATAGTTGATCAAGCCTACGATTATTGGACTGCTCCGGAAACATGGCTTGATTACGTATATGACCATACAAAGACCATAACCTCCACGAGTTCACGGTTGTGATCCCAGTCCCAACCCAATGGGCTTGCTGACCAATTAAACATTGACATTGATTTACATGCATTAGTATTTAGATCATCGTCACTTCCACATAACATTATTGCACAACTTTCTATGTTAAACATAAAGATCCGATCAAAGCTAAGGGCTTTTTGGACTAGACCGAAAACCTCCCATAGACCTTGTGGTTCATCACGCCTCTCATTCTCACTTCCATGACCTTGTCTAGAAATCTATATGAGGCATCCGTAAGTCACTTTCTGCGTGTTCCACAACAACTAGTAGATAGGATCTTGAGAGCTCTCGATATTGATTGGATCCTCCGAGTAGCCATTCTATCCAACCATTCCATTACACCACTTCAGGTTAGGATGAATTTCTTTGCCTTAGATTCACAGATCCTGATATTGTGTGTTGAAGACATAAGGTTGCCTCATTAGCTTGTCCATTGTTACCACACACACACCCATTTCCATTCTACACCTGTGGTTGTTGTCCGCACATGACCTCGGGAGGTCGAGTGCAAAGAAGGTCACGTGTTGATTTTATTTTTCATACAAATTGGTGAACCCAACGTGAAGAGCTAGTCTCTAAATGTTTCCACTTTCTTCATCCATCTTCCTCTCTCCCATTATTCTATGGGTATTCTTATACCCCTCAAATATGTCAGGATATGATGAATATGGTCGACCCCTCTTGGGTTTTAATGGGTACAACTATCAAACGAATAGACAACAACAATCCTTCACTCTCTACATGGGAAGATAACTATTCAACTGCTTAGGTGCAAAATCTTTTCCTCAGGGGTCCAATGTTGGTTCCTCAGTAAGGATCGAGGAGGTTGACCAAATCACATAGACACATCCTTCTGAGAATTCAAGCTCTAACAACATGAATTTCATAGACGTAGGTTCATCTCCTCGGGTTTTGTTTAGACAACCCATTAGCATGCATTCAGACCAACTCCCACCTCTGGATGAGGATTACTTAGCACACTATGCTAGAAGTGAACAATGCTTCTAGAATATAAACTGGGCTTTTGACAAGTTGTAAGGACATGTTGATGTCTTGCTCCAAAATAATAACACTACCCCTCCAACAATGGAAAACATCACCAGTGAGGGGTGGCAAAACAATGAACAATTCATAGCAGGATATCACACTCCTCAACAACCTCCAAAATTTCAGCAATAACCATCAAAATAAAAACATGATCCCATCAATGGGTGACATCATCGGCATTATGGAAAAAGTCAAAGAGTTAGAGCTTTCCCAAAAACATGCAAAATTCATATATTGGGAAAGTAAGAGTTTCTCACTATCCATAGAGTTATGGAAAACCCCCTACTACATGCAAACTCCTCGCATTTATACAGCGCTCCAAGTCCTAGAGATTTTCTAACTGGGATGGGTACACCTTGGGTATGCCCCCATGCCACATATGGATATCCACAAAGCACCACCGATTGGAAGTGTGTTCTCAAATGCCATACCACATAGAAATGCGATGTTTCCTAGCTTTGTGCCTTCAACTCCATATCAAAAAATCAACCCCCTTACATACACATGTATTCTAAATCACCACATGGGGATATGTACACTTACCCAGGTCCATATGGTCAGCCAAAAGGGATGCCCTATGCCCCAATGCATGCATATGTTGCACCATTTCAACAATCAATGCAACCTCCACCTCCCCAACAAGGATCTTCAATGGTTGAAACATACACAATGGGACCTATTTTGAATATCTTAAGGAGCCTCTAGAATTCTCCATATGGATTTTCATGCTCCCAAGACCCTTGCCCGATCTTCCAAAGTTCAAAGGGGAGGGAGATCCTAATGCACATATCAAATCCTTATGCAATGACCATTCGAGAGTTGCTCATGTGGGATGTAGTTGTTACAAATATTTTCCTAAGATGTTAGAAGGTATCGCTCTCGATTGGTATTATAGGATACCAGAGGCTTCGATACATTCCTTCAAGAAAACTTGTATCTAAGTTCATTAAGGATTTTGATATGAACAAACTTCTAAGAATAGGAATAGGAATTCCTTCATATCAAACAAGAACACAATAAATGTGGCCCATTTTATTCAAAGGTGGTGACAGTAAGTCCTCTATTCCTCTGTGAGTGCTCCAAACATGGATTAGATGGAGCTTTGTGATTTATTCCTCCACTCCCTCAATAGAGAAACAAAGGAAGAAGTTCAAAATTTCCTGCTAAGGAGTTATGAAGAGAGGTACTAGAGGGCGCTCTCTGAATTGATCAAGCAAGCAGCCATAGACAATGGTCGTAAGACCTATGGAACAAATGGGAGGTTAGTCACTCCTAATCAAGGTAACTCAGTTACCCAACAAAACGTGAAAATAATTAGGGACCAAAGGTCCTTAACAAGAATCATGGGGTTACGAATGACGATGGTGTTACCGATCAGCCAAAGAAACCTAATGTTGTTATCTCTCCCAATACAAACACTACCAACAACAACAACAATAATATGAATGGAAATAATCAAAGAAACAATAACTTTTCACCTTCAATCAATGTTGTGGATTTTAATCATCCTCTCAATAGCAACAACAACAACAACCTCAATAATCAAGACAAGTGCAACCCAAGGCCCTAGTCAATACCAGGTGGGTATCCAAACCAATTCCAAAATCAAGGGCAAGGGGTTCCAAATTTTAATTATAACAATCAACAAATGAACAATGATCAGAATTTTGGATCACAACAAAACACGAACCAAAGACCTCGGGACTACAATCCCGATTTGTATTGTGGTTTTCACAGGGTCCATGGGCATGATGCTAGAACATTTCATGATTGTAAAAAATTCTACAACATTTTCCTCGAAGATCATAGACAACTCTTTGTAGACATGTTTCTGGAAAACCCAACAACACCAATGCAAAACACTTATGCAGGAATAGTTTCTCCTCAAAACACACCACTGAGGATCTTTAATGATCCTCTCCCTACGCACCCAAAAGATGGTAGAATAGATCCCAATGGTCCAAACAAAGGGATTGTGATAGGACCAATGATCATGAAGCCTCAAATTCTTCAAACCCACAAGTGGCACCTCCCTTGGATGGTCGTCAACAAACAAAAATTTGTGGGATTGGTGGAATTAGACATTGAACCTCATATTAACACCACCACAAGAACTAAGGATTATTCATCACACCGATACCCATTTATCCACCAATAGCAGAGGACATCCAACAAACACTTCAAACTAGTAGGAGCATATGATTTAATCAATGACTTGACAAAGACCTTTTCTCACATTTCCTTCTTGGATCTGTTGAAGAACTCCCCTGCTCATAGAGCTACTTTGTTAGAAGCATTGGGTCTTGGTCATTTGATCAATTCACTCCTCCCCAAAGTGCAAGTAAACCATGTAGACTTTGATGTCTACCCTCTGGGTAGCCAAGATAGGGATGTTGGGTTTGTGTTTGACATAGGAAAAATGTCGATAGATGCTGAAATTACATGTAGAGGTGACCCAACCTTACATTTACAGGTATGGATCTACAATAACTATGTTAAACATGTGATGGTTGATGATGGGGTGGAAGTTAACATAGTCCCCTTCACTTTCCTTCAAAAACTAGGATATGGAGAAACAAATTGTTCCTCAACATGAAATACGCTAAGGGGTTATGATAGCCTCAAGGAAACTTCAATAGGGACCATAGTGTTACCGGTCACCTTAGGACCCAAGACGGTTCTCAATGAATTTTATATTATAGATAGGAAACCAACTATAATATGATTCTCGGTCACCCATGGATACATCACATGAAGGTGATCCCTCCACATTGTTTCAGGAAGTAAGATTCTACACTTAGGGAAGGTCTTCGTAGCGCAAGGTGACCCAAAACCTTTCGATATACACCTAGAAAATTTGAAGAAGAGACCAGGAGTCCATTCGAGTTTGAGCTCCCAAAAATCAACTTAACAAACCTAGTTGGTTCAAAACCTAGAAGCAAAATTGGTGCCCACAATAGAGTTAGAAGTCATAGGATTGATCGAGGCATTCGATAGTCAAGGATGAAACCTGTCATCATAGAGACAAGTGTCATTAGGAACACAAAAATATTGTTGAGTTATTGGAGAAGGATTTACCTATTCTCCTTCCATTTGATTCTATGGGTATGGGACATACCCTAGGACTCGGTTCTCTTCCAACAGATGAAGTTTGTATGGTGGAAGTAAGCGAGGAGGCAAAGGAAGAAGATAAAGAATGATCCAACATCCATTTTTTTGAGTAACTATTGGACTCTCCATTTTGATGGAGCTAGATGTCATTTTGGCATTGGGGTAGGTGTGATCCTTACCTCTCCCGAGGGAAGGATTTACATTTTCCTTCAAGTTAAACTTTGAATGTACAAATAATGGGGCTGAATATGAAGCCCTCCTTCTTGGTCTCATCATAGCCAAAAGGATGGGTGTTGGTAATATTAGAGTGCTAGGTGATTCAAAATTGGTCACAAATCAAGTGTATCGAGGTATATGAGACTAGAGTTGAGCATCTACAACTCTACAAAACAAGTAGTGCTTAATCTAACAAAGGGGTTTGACTTCATATCGATTGAAGCAATTCCACGAGAACAAAACCTTCTCATAGACTCTATAGCAACTTCTAACTTCTTCTTCACTCCAATCAGTGAGTTGGAAGATACAAATTCATGGTATCGGTTCATGTTGAACCTTTGGTTCATAAAATACCGATAACCCCAATGTTGACATACATAGAAGATGAGAATGAGTCTATCATCTAGACCACATTGATAGTGATGAAACAACTCTTGGGATATCTAAACCTATGTAAATTACATCTTGCTCATCACAAGGTTGATTTTTCCCTAATCCCACATTCTTCTTCCTATTTTGGAAATCCCATGATAGAGTCTTCCTCTGGGGAAGGATCTTGAAATTTATGAGGTAGGAGAAGAGGGGATTTAGAGTTACCTCTAGCCCACCTGAGTTTGAGGAAGGAAATGCCTCCTTAATCGAGGGAATGATCGATATAAACATTGAGACAGAGGAAGAACCAAGAATCTGAAGCTGGGATCTCTCTAACTCCAGAGGAAATAGAAATACACACAAAATTCTCAAAGAACACTCAAAATATTTTGCATTTAATTACATAGAGATGATGGGGATTTCTCCGATGTTGTAGTCCATAACCTTGTCACAAAGTCTAGATGCCAAACCAATTAAACAAATTCAAGGCCTATGAAGCCAAAGGTGGCTCTCATGGTGAAAGAAGAAGTGATGAAACTCTTGCAAGTAGGGTTCATCAAACGGTTGACTATTCCCAATGGGTATCAATATCGTTCATGTTCTAAAAAGAATGGGAAAATCTACATATTTGTATTGAATTTTGGGACATTAACAAAGCATGTCCCAAGGATGATTTCCCACTGCCCTCCATTGATGTCATTGTTGACGTGACAACTGGTTATGAGTTGTTGTCTCTCATGGATGGATTTTTGGGATACAACCAAATTAGGATTTTGAGGAGGATCAAGACCAAGACAACTTTCATCACTCCTTGGGGAACCTATTGTTATGCAGTCATGCCATTCGGGCTCAAGAACACTGGAGAAACCTACCAATGCTCCATGATGTATATCTTCCATGATCTTATCCACAAGATTGTGGAGTCTTATGTTGATGATCTCCTAGCCAAAGCTAGAAAATGGTGTGATCACCCCGAGGTGCTTCGCATCATTCTCTCTCGATTAATCGAATACAATGCATCACGCTAAATCTAGAAAAATGTGTATTTGGTGTAACAGGAGGAAATTTGTTGGGATATATCATATCTTCATGAGGGATTGATGTAGATCTAGCCAAAATCCAAGTAGTACTGGAGTTGACCCCACCATCAAATGAATCTGGTGTAAGGTATTTTCTTGGGAAACTCAGTGCAATTGAAGGTTCATCCTGATCTAACCTTTTTATTCATCGATCAACAATTTACTAAAGAAGGATTGTTACATTGAGTGGATGAAAGAGTGCAATGAGGCATTTGAGTTAGTAAAATGATTCTTACTCTCGCCGCCTACACTTATGCCTCCTAAGTCAGACCGGCCCCTCATTCTATATTCAAGGGAAACAAATGTCTCACTAGCCTACATGTTAGCTTAGGAAGATGATGATAAGCGTGAACATGCAGTTTATTTCATTAGTCAAACATTGCTTGATTACGAGACATGTTACACACAAAGTAGAAAAGGAATGCCTAGCTATAGTGTTTGCAACAAAGTGGTTGAGACATTATATGTTGAACTAAGAAACAAGGGTGATCATCAAAACGATCATTTTCAGACTTATCTAATTCAAGGTTCGTTGTCTAAAAGGGTTGGGACACTTTATAACGCTAATGGGTGAATTTGAGTTGACCTTCGTTAATCAGAAGTCTGTAAAAGGACAAGTTATTGCAGATTGGTTAGTTGATAACCCAATGGATGGAGGTGACCTAGTTGATTTAGACTTTCCAGATGAGTGTGTATACCATGTAGAGATCAAGCCCCAATCATTGTGTGTGTCCTTGGTACACTGACATAATCAATTTCATTGTAGATAAGGCATACCCGAAGGGCTACATCTCAACAAAGGAGATGGTTATGCATTATAACCACTAAGTACGTGATTATGGAACAAGTGCTCTATCGTAGAGCCTTTGATGGAATGTTATTAAGATGCATTGATGAAGAAGAATCCGAGAATATTATTTACGAATCACATAGTGGAGTATGTGGAGGTCACTTGGAGGCCACACCACTACTCGGAAGATACACATTGGATGGGCTACTTCTAGCCCACATTAGAGCATGATGTGGTAGAATTTGTACGTAAGTGTCATAAATGCCAAGATTTCTCCCATGAGATCCACATACCGGCACAAGCTTTGCAACCGATTGTGACACCATGGCCCTTTTCCACGTGGGGTCTAGATTTGATAGGGAATTTTCTCCCTCATCAAATGATGGCCATAACTTTATAATCATGGACCATAGAAGTACTTTACAAAGTGGGTAGAGGCCATGCCTCTTACCACCATATACCAGGTTCTGTGATCGCTAAGTTCATTCTAAACTAGATCATTTGTAGGTATGGTGTCCCGTAAGTCATTATCTCAGATAATGGCACATCTTTCAAAAATGATGAGGTATGTGAATTATGTGAGAAATTCAAGATAAACCATCACACAACCTCTCTGTATTACCCTCAGGCCAATGGATAGGCTGAGGCAACAAACAAAATGTTGAAATCCATTCTCCTTAAAACGGTTAAGGAAAACAAACATGATTGGCATTTAAAGTTATACCCGACCTTGTGGGCCTATCGAATGTCAATAAGAACACCGATGGGGGAAACCCCTTTTCATTAGTATTGGTGTAGAAGTAGTTTTACCACTCGAAGTTGAAATACCTAGTCTCGCATCTCATTACAAGGAATTTTGGGAGAAGAAGCCTATCGAGAAGTGTGAATCTCTTAATTAGAGAGCCTTGATGAGGCCAGGATTAACGTTGAGAAATGACATAGAGCTTATGCTGAGCCGGATGTGTTGACAATATAATAAGAGGGTTTATGAATGTGAAATATATGAGGGAGATCTGGTATTAAGACTTGATATCCAAGATAGACAAAAATACTGGTGAAGGTAGGAATTTCAGGCCAGGTGGTTGGGCCCATATCAAGTAATGGAAGACTACAAAAATGGGGCATTTCACTGTGTACACTAGAAGGTGAAGAGTTTAGTGAATCCATCAACTCTCTTCACCTAAAGAGGTATTACACATGATTCATCTGCATTTCCATATGTACATTACTGCATCCGCATTGCATTTTCATCTGCTCCTTCCATTTCGTAAATATGTAATCAAGGGACTTATTCTCATAAAATTCCTAAAACTTTTGAAAATATTGGAAAAACATTTCAAATCATATCTCTTCAAATCTTCATGGTATCACCAATTGTTTCCAAATCATCTCATCAGTTCAAACAAGAAAAGACAAGCTTTGACATTAACCATACCAAGGCCTGCATACTTGGTTCTACTCATAGTTTCTTCTAGATTAGGTGTCTTTCCTATGGTTTATTCTAGAAGCTTCATGGTGTCACATCTATCCCATATACATCTCTTTGGAAATAAGAACATTCTAAACATTTTCCTAGATAAACATGTCAACTGCAAATCAATGAAATTTTTTATTTTACACATTTCTTTTCCCAACCAACCTTCGGTGTTGAGCATGTGTCTCTTACTAGTGGCGTAGGGTTGGGAAAGGAGAGGAAGTGCCCTTACTCACCTATGCCTTGTCCATGGTGATAAGCCCATGCTTCCTATTGGTAGCATGGGGCAAGGTGTAGGGGTCTCTTTGACAAATTAGAAAGTTAAATAAGTTCATTCAAATACAGTGAAATCATAAATCAAAACAAAGTGAGTTAGATGTCCAAAATTCCAAAAAGAGTTTAAAACCTCAAAACCAGATTTTGTCAACCAAGTGGCCATCTAGATCTAAGTCTAGATAAACTGGAAAGCAATTCACATTTTAAACTATGTAGCAAACTTGTGTAGAGTTAGGTGGTAGGTTCTCAATTTGGTTTTTGTCAAATCCTTTCTCTCTCTCTCATCATTTTCATTCAACAAATCTTTGTGACTCACACCCCTCTTAGCTCTTGGTGTTGAGCCCTCACATCTTACTAGTTGTGTGGGGTTAGGAGTGGGGAAAGTTCAATCTTTCTATCACATCACTTTATCACCATGTTTTTCCAAAATAACATGAAGTACCAAAAATTGCTTAGAGAAACTAAAGTTCAACATTACAATGTGTTTGCATTATCATATATCAAGCATTACAAAATACAAAAATAAATCATTTTGTTAGCATTCATATCCATTGCATACATTCTGAAAAGCATACAAAAATGGAAATTCTAAACATCTAGAGTACACATATGAAATAAACCATGAAGAAGTCAACTCATACAATGAATTACCAACCAAAAAAAGAGTTATATATATCATAATAAATTGAGTTTGGGTACAATGCCATCATGCACTAGGCATGGTCAAAATGCTCATGCAATGAGCCCGAGATATATAAAAAAAATCATATAATGCCCGAAAAATGGCAACTAAGCAATAAAAGGCCCAATGGCCTATCAATCCCTATGGGATCCCTCGGATGGTGCATGACCGCATGTCCAGACTCCTACTTGGCTACGACGATGATGAGAATGAATGAATGATGGGAGTGCTCATGGTGGTGGCCACTAGTTGTGGTCTCACTACGAGAGTGACTTCTACCTCATCAATCTCTCAGTTGTCTCATATGTAGTCACCTGAGTATGGAGAGAAGTCATGACCTTTGTTGCCTCCAGATGGGTGTAAACACATTAATGTGTGTCTGCATGGCTGCAAGTGGCTGGCTCGAGTCCTCAAGTCAGCTCAAGCTCGGGTCTTCCCCGAGGGGATCAACAAGGTGTCCATGCACACCCATGAATAAGCTCTCTCACCACTCTGTGTGCAGTCATGCTAAGTAAAAAAAGAAGAAGAAATGATGAGTTAGAAAATTACAAAAACAAAATAAAAAAGAAATACCAATTAACATTTCCAACTAACAAGGTCAAGAGAAGAGTATCAACATACTCGGATCTCCTGACATCCATGTGGGGTTAGTTGACACTGATGGAGGTGTTGTTGCAGGTACCTGGCATGCCTCCTCCCCTCCTGAAGCTACATGTTGACCCATAATGGATCCCTCATCTCTCTCCCTCTGTCTCGAGGAAGTGGCTCCCTCGAGACCAAGGTCTCTCTCTCTCCGCACTCACCTCCTCCTCCTACTCCACTCTCAACATATCTTGAGTGTCATGCCACTCTGGGTCACTCTCCTCCTCCTCCATGAGTTGTCCCGCCACCCTCACCACCTAACCCCTCATCATCCATTATCCTCTCCAACTGAATCCTCCTCGGTCTCATCTCTGTATACTCCTTAGAGTCGATTCACATGTCAATAGGCTCATCCTCCTCCCCACTATGAGTGGGAGTGGCCTCAATCTGGAGTAAAGGTGCTCGAGGGCACCTAGCTTCCCATCAGGGCATGAACCACTCACCTAACTATAATAGGCACCCCTGGAGTAACCACTTTATCCAACTGGGATCTCCTCTAGGCCCTTCTGAGGCCTCCCGAAATGGTCTTGTACACAGGTGCACCTTTGGAGGAAGCATATCAATGTAGGGAAGGCCAAACTGCTGAGGAACTGGCCAAATGGGTGGATCTCGACCCTCCCTGTCTATCAACTAACTGACCAATAGTGGAGCAAGCTACCATTGTGGTCACCTCCTGCCCCCACAACCTTGCCATATCCTAGTAAGGAGTGGCCACCATGTTTTTGTAGTCAGAGAAGCCACTAGTTGATGTGGTACCCTAAGAACTGACATCATTGTCCACCTAGCTTGCCCTGATGCCCCGGGTCTGTATTGGCACTCCCCTCCCATAGGGGGTGATGCGCTCATATACCCAGCTCATGACTAGTGGGGTGGCTCAATGACTATCCCTATAACCTAAAAATCTGTATAAGTCATGGTAAGTGGTCCCAAGGATGTCTTTCTCCCAGGCATAGATACGGCCATGTGCCTCAATCTATGTAATAATGGGAGCCCAAAAATAAAGTAGAGTATCACCTCCCTTGTCCCCGATCAACCGTGAGGCCAAGATACCCATGATGGCCTTATGGATGATAGGGATGGGAAGTGGAAATAGATCAGACCTTCATCCCCTTCTTCAAACCAAATGATACCACGACATCCCCCATGTAGGTGGCCCACTGAGTCATCATGGACCTAGATCATGTTGTCTCAAGGTCAACCTCCTCCCAAGTATCGAGAAGCCCAAGAATATGATACACATCCTCTAGGGTGATAGTCCACTCACCCCTGACACACGGAAACTGGAAAGTGTTTTGGTCTGCATCCTAATAAGAAAATAAGTCACATAGTATGTGACTAGCAGGAGTAACATGAGGCACCCATGTAATCCTCCATATCCCCTTCTCTTTGAAGAATATCTGTCTCATCTGAGTCATTGATCCAAAAATTATGGGAGCCAATCACACTCCCTCTCATGACTCCAATGGATGTACTCTTCCTTCTTCTACATCCACCAAAACATAGAAAAAGAGCAAGTTAGTAATGTATTTCAAGAAACAAGCTCATTAAAAACATGACAAAACATCAAAAATTCAAAAAAACAAGTCAAGTTAGCATGGGTTTTGGTCATTTTGTTTCAGACATAAGGGTGGTGGTTTCAAACCGCCACCTAGTGGACCACCCACCCCCTAGGAGGTGGTGGTCTTGACCGATTTACCAAATGGGTTTATAACCCTAAAAATGCCCAAAAACAAAAAAAGACCATTTTCAACAAAAAAAAGACTACCCTATAGGCACCCCCTAGAGACTCATTTAAAACAAGAAATTTCAAAAATAACCCCTCCTAGGTAAACTTTTCAACATTTTTACATTTTAGGTTTAAAAACACAAAAGTGAGAAAAACTAACCTTAGACCGCGTGGGTTGATCTTCCAGTCATGGAGGCATGATCATGATCTCACAACAATGAATGTTTTGACTATCTTTCGATGAAAATGGTCACCATAGGTCTAGAGCTCAAAAATCACCAAATCAATATGCAAATGCATAAATGAATTGAAAAAATGGGGTTGTTTTTATATATATATATGATGTTATAACTTTGTTTTGAGTGCATGTGTTCGCTAGGACGGGAGCGTTAGTGGAGGTAAGTTCTTATCCCCACACAAATGGTAAGTCCTCTTGTCATTTTAATT
This sequence comes from Taxus wallichiana var. yunnanensis, assembly GCA_018340775.1. Taxonomy (NCBI): domain Eukaryota; kingdom Viridiplantae; phylum Streptophyta; class Pinopsida; order Cupressales; family Taxaceae; genus Taxus; species Taxus wallichiana. Next base: position 998,962,655 of record CM031242.1, on the reverse strand, counting down.
TAGAATTTATTTTTTGATATTTTATCTATCTACACTTGAGTCTTCTTTTCATTTTGTAGGTAGCGGGAGTTTGGATGGTGACATTTTGACACACGTGTGTCAGGTATAAACTTCTAACTCCCCATTTGGGAATGCCATACTCGGACTCTACATGTTTTATGCCTCTTCATGGCTAAGACATGCTTCTCGAGGGGGAAATATGTATGCACCTGATTTTGCATGTGCTACATTGTTGAAAAATGGTTACAAAAGTCCCCAGTGATGATTCATGTCCTTTTAGAAGGTGTTTGAGTTCCTAAGCTCATTCGTAGTGTATATTTGTCACCTAGATGCTTGTACTTTAGCTTTTCCATGCTTTTTTCTATCTTCATTGCTTTTATGCATGTTTTGGCCTTTCTTTAGAACTATGCATGTTTTGTTCTTAGTGCACAGGACCACCCCAGGTAAGGTGGTGAGTCTGTGTGATTTTTCTAAACTCTTCATGCGTGATTTTAACACACGCATGATTTCACTTAACTTGACTTTAGGGTGCGTTTGTGAACCAAATTACCTAAAAATAGTCTTGTTTGCATGGTATTCCTTCCCTCTTCTATTTTTAAATAGATTTAATTAGTTTGAACTACCTCTTCACCCAATGATTTGGCACTCCAAGGATGCCTTGTGCATGAAGGCACATCCCAACCAATTCCTATATATTCAATGCTTGTATTCAAGAAAATGGCTTGAGAATTTTGTGTATCTTGCATAGTATTGTTGCCACAATCTGCTAGAAATTGCATAGCCAAGCTCAGATCTCTTGTGTTATCTCTCTCTTCTTGCATTGCATTGCAACGCCTTTTCAATTGTCATTTCTCAAACACCTTCTCTGCTATGTTGCCTTTGCATTCCCTAATTCCTTGGACTCATATGGACACACAAAGAAAGAAAGGATAAACTGAGGGGACAAGAACAAATACAACCAGATTTTCCAAAGCTCTTGCTTATCTAGGTTGGAATTATTTGTTTTTGTTTGCTTCATTTGTTCAAGTTATCAATTCTGAATTATTCATTGCAAATCCATATCAAATAGAGTAGAAAATTATTTCATTTAAGTTAATCAAATAATTACAAATAGATCAAATCATTAGAAATATTTCTCTTTGACATTATCGGGAAGTTGTGGAGAACAATAGCTCTTCTAGAGTTATGATTTGTTCTCTACCTCTGAGGTAGGGTTTAAAGGGTTTTGATTAAATTAGTTCATTTTTTTAGATTTAGATTCACATACTTGCACAAGTAATTAACTACAACCGGATGATTACTTGTATTTAATTAGAAAAGATTAGATTAGAAGATTATTGTTTAAAATCCTAGAAAAGATAAAAAAAAGCTTAAATTTACTTTTAGCTTAAATTTCCTTTGATAGGTTTACACTTGTATGTCTTATGCACACTTCCTAGGTACATCGACATATTTTCTCTAGCATGGATTGTAATGAGAGTTATGACCAAGATGAGGACCGAGCTCATTGCATATCAGATAGTTGAGAGGAGACATCAGCGTGACCATTCCCATAGTGGGGAAACCACTTTGGGAGATCACTTGGTTATTCATCTCATGGTCACTCTCACAAGTTTGGGAATGGAGGCTCTCACTCCCATCATAGGAGCTACAATAGAAGTCCCACCCGTGCACCTTCATCTGGATCATGTAGAGAGGGATAGGCCATATTCCTTTATTGCTTAGGATCATTGTTTTTGTATATATTGATTTTTTTCTTTTGTCTCATAGCGAGCGTACACCTAGGGTGTGATGACATTGCATGCAAACTTGATTTTTTACACACACACACACACACATATGTTTTTTTGGCTCAGATATCTTGTATAAGAGTTTACTTGTTTGTGACATGTTTATTCTATGTACTCTTAAATGTGTAGAATCTCTGATGATTTTTATATGCTTCTATGAATGCATGTATGGATGATGATGATGATGACGATGATGCAAATGCATAACAAAATGATATCTTTTTTTTTTCTTTTGATATATATAATGCATATGCGGACAATTTGCAAACTTAAAACTTTGGTTTTTAACCAATATTTGATATTCCTGTTTTATTGGAAAATTTGATAAAAGTGATATGATAATGAAATGAACCCACTCCATTCTTAATTCCATGTAACCAGTAAGATGCAAGGGCTAAACACCGAGAGTTAATAAGGATGTGATTTATATGACTTTAATGAATAAAATTAATGATGTGAAGATAATATTTTGACAAAGACCTAATTAGGAAACTACAACTCAACTCTAGGCAAGGCTAACTATCCAATTTAGAATGTAGTTTTATTGTAAGTTTAACTACACTTTGACCTATAGATGGCCTCCTGGTTGACAAAATATAGTTTTCTGATTAGCTCTCTTATAAATTATGCATCTTACTCATTTTCTGATGATTTCAAAGCACTTAGAGCACTTTTAACCTATTGAATTGTTTAACTTATTGAGTCATTTTAAAGTACCCCCTATGTCTTGCCCCATGCCACTAGTAATAAGCATGGGCTCATTACAAGGGAAAGGCAAAGGTGAGTAAGGGCACTTCCTCCTTTCCCAGACCTCATACTACCGAAGGAAGCATAGGCTCATCACCAAAGATTGGTAGGGAAATGAAGTGTGATGATATTTGTAAAATGAAATTGTTTTGTATTTATTGTTTGTTTGTCTTTTTTTTTTTAATTGATTTGATTGATTTTTAAACTTTGACTTGTGATTTTGGGAGGGAAGACTTACCCTTAGTGTAGACACCTAAATTTGGTATCTCTACCCTTATCTACCCACAAGCCTATTTCACCATGGTCCTAACTAGACCTCGTTTAATTTAATTCATTCCCCTTATTGTTAATTTAATTGAATGCCCACTTATCCCATCACCTTTAATCCTTAATAATACTCATTAGTTAACATTTATTAATTAATATTCACTAATTAATTAATATCACTACCCCTAATGTAATTTCCCTTTAGGTTAATTTTATCCTAAATATACATCATTATGCTTTTTATAGCTTTTATCCTACCTAACTTTATCCCCTAATTATCAATGACACATCCCTAAACAACTTGTTCCCACCTACAAGATTTAAAGTACTTTTCTCATTCTTAAAACCTGAAACTCCGACAAAAATACAAAATCAACTCTGTTGGGGAAATTTTCCCCATAGTGGTGGCGATCTAGCCCATTCATTGTCAACCCTATAAGCTCAAGTTCTTCTCTTTTCAAAAAGGACACACAAACACACACAGCGCGACAAACACTTTATTTTCTTGTATTTTGTGAATCCATATTCAAACCAAAGCATCTCAATAAATGTGCTAACCTTCTTATAGTCATTGGAAGCTTGTTTTGATCAACTGCTTGACTTTGGGAGGTTTACATTACTTTTTACGCCATCTTACATTATTTTTATTATTATTTTGTTGGATCTAACATTTTACTGAGTTCAACAACATTCAAAGCTCTATTATCAGCCTTCTCTTCCAATCTTTTTTTCTTATAGGTCATCCATTCCATCCATTTGTCTTCGGTCGTGTTCTATTCTACTCTGATCATCGCCGCCCCTACCTAGGGCACCATCGATCCATCTCCTGTCACTTCCTTTCCTATCTCTAGATCCTTTCTATGTCTTTGTTTTGACTTTATCATCCCCCTCAGACTTCATATTTTCTATCCTACTTCTCTTTCGCAATTGAATCAATTATGTTTGCACTCCAGTCATCGTCACTTCACCCTGGTCATCGTTGACTAGAGGCCTATTTTTAAACCAATCCATCCAAACCTATGTTTTTTTCCATCCTCTAGTTTCTTTCACCTTAGATTCCCTTCTATAGGCCATTTGCATCATCTACAAAGTTTAGTTGCATCCAGTTTACATCCAAATCTCTGCAGGTTTGCATATTTGCATTATTGTCTAGATCTCCTCACATGGGTCACCATTGACCTACCTTTGTGTAGTATGGGTCACCATCGACCCAGTCAGGTACCATTTTATTTACATTTATTCAGATAAAATCAGTGTTTAGATTCATCTTAGTTACTTTTAGATTTTGTATTCCTTCATTTTTTGCATGCTATCATAGTATCTATCATTTACTTCACTTTCTCTTATCAAATGGGGGTTGACATCCTTGAAAGGAAGGTAACGTTTCTTGGAGCCATATTTTTCGGGAAGCCCCACATAAAATATCTAACCCATATCATTTCCATTCATTATTATTTGAAGGTTTATCTAGTTTGCAGCGAGGATCAATTACTTTTACTCCCATTCATCCATACATCAAGCATTTGAGGTACTTTAAACCTTCCATTTTACTAGTTGTTTATCTTTCTTTAGTATCTAACATCATTAAGTTGAAACAAACGATAAAATTATTACAACTTTCTTAGCATGCCCGTTGGTAACACCCTTTAGGTGATCCTTTGCATTTCTTTCTATTTTTTGCTTCTTATGTCTTCTACTAACACTGTAGCACAAGGATTTTCCTTTTGATTTATCATGTTGGGTTTGGTTGTTTGGATCTCTCTTCTCTTAAATATCATATAAAAGGAAAAAAATTCTCAGGTATTCTCCATTTTGTCTCATTTTCTCCTTTTTATCGTATTTCCCTTTCTTATGTGTTTTCTCATCGAAAGATCGCATTTAGATTTGATTTAAATAGAACCTTTCTTTTATACATCCCGCTTGATCACATAGCTTAAATAGGGGTTAATTAGTTACATTGCTAATTCTATCACACACAACCTAACAATCACACATCAATCAAAAAATCTTCTACTCGATGGGTGATTGGGATTTCACCACCCAATAGTCCAAGTTACCGAGACTTCCCGATTACCATAACAACTTTGAAACCAAATCTAGATTGCCTCTTCTTAGGTACCTTTTTATCCATTCCACTTTTTATTTTTCACACTTTCTTAATAAATGAAAACAAAAATAAATTTTTGTGGTTGACTTACTTGATTTAGTTAGAATAAATCTTGTTTTCTTTTATGCCCATAACTACTCATCCAGAGCAAAAATGGAACAAAACCTTGCCTCAAATAGTTTTATATTATCATCTCAACAAACATCCATCATGGCCAATGTCTCATATGTGCCCTTTCTCACTTCCTCCATGGGCACCCAACCTCTAATCAATGTTTTCCAAGGACCTCTCATTCAAACTACTACCATAGGTAAGACTAATCCTTTCTTTTATCACCATCTCAACCATCCACCCCTCCTTCTCCTACATCTGTATCTTTTGGACCTCCTTATATCCCTCATGGTAGTTTAGAATTCCAAGATCTTCTTGATGCTAATCCAATAGCTCTCTAATACTACCTTCTTAGGAAGTCAACCCAACTTCTTGTTGATGGTCTGCCACTTTAACAAATTTATCCTTATCAGTAAAATCCCAATAGCACCCAATTTCCCTCCTCACAACTCACTACAATCCAATATGATCTTGCTTCATCCTCTACCAATCCCTGCCTCATCAAACTAATCAGCTAGTCATACCCATTCCTCCCCATATTCCTCCAATCAACAAAACTATCACCACAACCATTCCTATTACTTCTTTGGCCACTTTCATTGTTGGTGTCCCTACCCAATCTTCCCGATGTTGATCCGTGTGTCCGGGAAATCATAACTCTTATTTTCCTCGACATCACACATACATATCATTACTTCCCAACCTCCACCCACTAGTGTTTTGTATTATGTAGTGTCTAATTCACCTCATCAAAAATTTATGCCTATGTATACCTACATTCCCACTAATAATTTAACACAATAGCCAATCCAATCCCAATAATCACAACATGAAACATCACAGCCTCCTTATCAAATGATTCCTCAAACCCCACACATCCAAAAACTTAGCAACTACCTTATTAAGCTACCTTCCATGCCACACAATCACAATCCCAACCTATCATCACATCAAACAATCCTATCCATGCTTTAATGAATAGGTTGGCTAGTATAGAGGTCGTTACCTTGGGACCCAAGGTTACATTATCTTACAAACAAATTTGTAATGAACCTATTCATCCATCGGTTCCAATCAAACCTTACCCCCCTCATTGGGATTTTCCCAAGTTTACTAAGTTTAACAGCAAGGAAGATCCCCAACAACATCTCCACGCATTTAAACACGCATGTTACCTTATCACACATGATCAGGAACTTATGCTTCACACCTTCCCTATGTCCTTGGCTGGCCTAGCACTAGATTGGTACAATGGGATTACTCAACATTCCCTATTCTCTTTCACCAGCTCGTGCCATTGTTTCTAGAGCACTTTTCAATTAACATTGTGCATAAAATCACCATCAATGCTTTATACATCATTAGACAATTTGAGGATGAATCTATTTTATATTTTGTCACATGCTGGCATGGCATTATACAACTATGAGTTACTCTTCCATAAACTGAACTCATTGAAATCTTCTCGCATTCTTGTGTAAAGCATATTTCTTCTACATTGCAAATCCAATCTTTCCAAACATTTGAATAAGCCTTCACCATGGCTCGTAAACTTGAAACTCATGCCCTTGAGGAAGGCTAACTAAAAATTAAATAAAACAAACCCAAAGCTGAGTTCACCAAACCATCCACACAAAAGGATAAATAAAAGAGTGCAGCAAATACCGTGGTCATCAAGTCTTCTTATGCACCCACATCTAGCACGTGACCACAACAACAAGCCCCTAGACCTACACCCAACTACACTCCCCTTGGAGAGTCGTATAGTTCAATAATTGACAAGTTGATTGTAGTTAATCTTATCACACTTCCCTCAATCTAAACATTTGATGAATCTAGATCAAAACCTACATGGTATCATGATTATCATTACTGTAAGTAACACTAAGTCTGAGGATATGACATAGAGAGGTGTTGAACCTTTAAATACCTAGTCCAACGACTCATCGATCAAGGTGATCTTCAAGTGGACAATCCTAATGCATCATCCAACCAACCAATTGACATCTTTAGACAACCATTTCCCAACCACACACCAACAACTCAAGCCACCACTTCTTCTACATCCTAAGCACCCAATGCTCATACCATAAACACTATCCATACCATTGACCAAGACCCTACCCCATCAACAACTTCACCTTCTTCATCAATGATCACACCTACCTCCTTGGATATTATTCCTACCTCTACAAGTCCATCAAAACTTATACCTACAACCAAACCAATCATACCTAAATCTACTACAACATTTGTTCCTACATCTACAACTATTGTATAAACCCCATTCACAAACATATAATTCTTACCCCTTGAAACATTCATGAAACAACCATTCCCATCCACTTCCACATTTGACATTGATTCTACATCTCCTTCATTACTTATCCCATATACTAAATCACTTATCATATCCACTTCATTAGATTCAACCAATTTATCCACATCTATCCCATCTTTCCCCATTATACCATCCTTAACATCAATCCCAGTTCCTCTTTCCGTGCCATTTATTGTACCCACTACATCAACTATTGTGACTACATTTGTGTCATCTTCCACATCACTTTCATCATTTTAAGAATTTATGAGAGCATTACAACTTGCCTTAACTTTAAATGATCCCCCCATCTCATCTACACAATCAAACACTTCTAGATTAAACCAATATTTTTCTTTTTTGACCTCATCATGTAAAAACTACTCCCTCCACCTATAACACCACCTTTAGACCCTCTAATTGAGATTCTAGTCATCCCTCCCAAGGGTGTTGTTGACAATTTCTGCACTTGTGCAGAAATGGGCAACTCGAAACTTTGTTACGATGGATAGCATTGGTGAAGTATACCTAAGCTAGGGAAATTTATATCAGATTATATTGTTACTATTGATTTGTGATCGATTAAGTGAATTTGTAGTTATGTGTCTTTGTTACAAAAATAACAGATCACATAGTCTAAAATCTCATGAATATCCTCAGGAAAAGAACATAAGCCTCAAAGAACAAGTGTTTTCTCGGATGAAGACACCGGATTGCATAATATATGAAGTGTATGGTCTGGGACAACAAACATAGTTGCATTTTGAAATGATCATATTCATTATTATTATGTTTTTGCTCATCATATTTATTGCTCGTATTCATCAAAGTTATTTGTGATTAATGAAATTGTATCCATCTATGTTGGCATAAAATGTTATAGTGACTCCTTTCTGTTACTTCCATCAAGAAAATATCGACAGACAAATAGTGACAATAATGTCTAGATGGAGGTAGTAGGAAGGAGTCAAAATGAAGAGCATATGCTAAGGCAGTCAAAGAGCATACAAGGAGGCACATATCCTTCAATGGTGGCTTACTAGAGTTACATGTATTCCTTTTAAGTTCATATCTTATATTAATTCATTTTATTGAGATATTTAGTTGCATACATCATTGTACAATCAAAGAAAAATTGAATGCAGAACGAGATAGTCAACTCATTATTTCAATTTAATGCTTTATTCATAAGAGATCATAAGTTTTCCCACACAAGCTGTGGGATGTGACTAAGTAATAACATCATATACATTGAAATGAGAATATTGCATGTGCTAAAGAATAGGAGTAGAGGAGTAAAAGTGAACCCATCATTGCCTTTTTATTCTTCTCTCCCACTCCACATCATCCACATCTCCATCTTCATCTCGTTTCATCTTTCCTTTCATCTCCATCTTCTTTTCACCTACAAGACAAAGAGTAGTACCTATCAAATTGGGCTCCAGTACATTTTTATTCCTATACACCTATTCTAAAGAAAATACATATTCTAAGTTTAATGTACCTAATGGTACTTGAAAGAAAGAAATACATGCACATGACACGGGGTAATTCGGGGGATACATATGGGCTAGCAAAGCAAAAGAAGAGAAGAGTACATAAAGAGAAATGAGTGACAAGAAGAAACAAAATAGCTAAGGATTGGAGTAGAAAGGTAGAAACTAGAATAGATTATAAAAGAGACAGATGTGGAGATTGAATTGAAAAAGAATTTAAAGGTAGTTTGTAGAAGAAGAATGAAGAAGAAAATAAAATCACGTGGATACAAGAGAGGCCAAAAAGCCTATATATTTCTAACTTATTTATGAGTTTTACAGGAACAGGTTGTGACATAAGAATGGAAAAATCAGTTTAACTAGTTAAGAAAGAAGCAACTGCTGAATGGAAAACAAACATCATTTCCAGATTGTTTACAGGAAGGAAGAAGCATCAGGATAAGTCAAGAAAGGAATATTTTTACAAATCAGGTTGAAAATCAAGAAAAGGAGAGAGAAAAATAGGATTTTGGAAAATTTTTGCTAGAGTCTCCCCTTGTAAAATTGACTTTTGATTTAAAACAGAATTGAAACACATGCTTTTCTAGCTACTGCATGCTTTATAAGCTATTTGAACTTCAAAAGGAACAAAAAAATCAACAAAAGTACATGTTTCATCATTATTAAGTTGATATCATGATCAAATGAAACATACAGGTATTCCAAAAGTTCATCAAGTTTCAGCTATTCAAAGTTATTTTATTTCCAAATTCAAGTGTGAACCAAAGGCCAACTACTTCACAGTTTCCCAAAGATGCAATGGATCAAGCAAAGCAAGCATGAACAGATTCAACCAAGTGAGAAGACAAGCCATAGAGACTTTTTCATATCTTTTCAGAATGGTCAAGTTGCAAAAATTTGGAAAGAGAAGGATTTTAGAAAAAATTTTGTAGAGTTTCCCTTTGCAAAATGGGGTTTTCAGAAAAGAACTTATGATTTTCTTTAAAGTTCCCGGGGAAAAGGATCAAGCTCTTCATTATAAAAAGGAATACAACTATCTATCCAAGAAAACTAATCAAATACAGATGCGATTCTGAGATTTATTCGAGAAAATTATCAGAAACAATATGTTATTAAAAATACAGAGATTTTTCATTCAACAGAGATCAAAATGATAACCCAAGTTTAAGATGTAACTATCTTTAGAACCAGTACAGGATGAAAATCTCAAAGGATATACTGTGAATCTAGTTTCTATTGAAACCTAAGTTACAAATCTACAAAACTCAAAGCAAAACAAAGTCCTCATTAGAGCTCAAAGAAATGACAACCTTATACTCAGAAGTGGAGTTTTTTCTAGTACAGAAAGAAGAAACGAATCACAAATGCCATGTCTAAAGTTACAGATCTTCAGGCTAAACTGAAACTTTCATCTTCCAAAAAAAATAGAAAAGAACTTCACACTTAAGAACATTTTCCTTTTGAACAGTTGATTTATGCCAAGTATGCATCTACAGTAGAAAAGTAGGCACCCAATACGGTGACAGGTACCATGAAGAGCGTAAACAGTCAAGTTTACAACAAACCTGAAACTACATCTACAGAAAGGAAAGACACAGCTAAAGTATCAACAAAGGATGTTTTCAATCAAGTTCCCATACAAGCCGAGCAAATCTCAAAGAAGGAAAACACAAGACAGTTCAAAAGTTTCTTTCCATTTTTGTTCACACTTGCAAATAATCAACAGAGTACAAGAACTCACCATTCTCGGGTAAGGAAGTCGAAACGATCAAGAATGGCGACAAATTCCTTTATAGGCTCGTCTGAGCTCATTGAAGCTGAATATACAAAGCAAAAACTAGAAAATAAATGCAGAGATTTGTCATTTATACAAAGATCAAAAGACTCAGGGGAAAATGACTAAAACCAACTAAGTTTCACAAACAAAACATTTACAGAGGAAAAAAGTTGAGCTACAAAAAATGAAACATAACAAATACCTTCGTGTTTCATCAAAAAAATTAGGCCGAAGCGAAGGTCTATGGCGTCCAAGGCTGAAAACGAAGTATACAGGCTCGAACCTCCAAAACCACCATGATTTCATCAAAATGCAAGAGCAAATTTTTTTTTCCAGGGCTTCGCCATGGGCGAAAACCAAATGAAATTACAAAGGAAAAGAGCTTGAATACTTTAACTTCCCATTGATACCAAAGTTTCAAAACCCTAACCTAGAGTTAAGGATCAACGGTGAGGCAGAAATCAAGGACAAGATCGAACGGTAGGGGATCAAACACATAGATCAAAACAAATAAACCTAGTTAACTACACGGACCGTATTAAATACTAGGTTTCAAAAACCCTAACCTGGAGTTAAGGATCAATGGCAACATAATCAGATAAGCAAAGATCAAGGGCTCTTAACGTATCTCAAGAATCCAAGTAAACCAAACAGGGGTTAGGTCACCACCAACCAAAGTTTGTAAGTGGTGAGTCACCGTGGGAAGGGGCCAGCCCACGTGGCCCAAACATTAATCATTGCCATGACTTTTCAAAAGTCTAACCATAGTTCGAGCCAATAATACATGCTTCCAAATAATCAAAAAACCATAATATATGTCATGATCACCGAAAAGGTGAAAAATATAATAGACCAAGAAAACCAAGGTGGTGGACCTTATATGGTCGTTCAAATACACATGGTAGCTTAATCAAAGGTGGTGCCCCTTTTATTCGAACACATGAATTTGCCTAAGTCCAAAAGGTGGCAGATCAAATCAAACAATTGGAGGTGGTGCCCATAAGGAGTTTGATGTAAAATTTGCAAAGTATCACTCATGTGACTATTCGTAAAAGAGTTAAAAATCGAGCATGTGCACATTCGAGGTGGTCCCCACACATTATTTTTGCAAATATTGCTAAGGATTGCAGTTTTTGATCACATACAAAGAATGATATTTTTGCATGCCTTCACAACAGGATAGAACAGAGAAGATGACGAATTTGCATGGAGGAAGACTTTCCTAGCAAGCAAATTGTATTTTTAGCAATTATTCACCCTTTCTTTCTTTAAAATAAGACAGTCAACTTCAGTTTGTTGTATTGTATCTAAGGTTGTTAATGCTGTTTTTATTACATGCTTTAGTTTGTATTATTTTATCCCTTTATTTATTATTAAATAAAGGATAAAATTAGGATGCATGTGCGAGTACAACCTTTAGGCTATTTTTAGGAAGGGGGTGAACTTTTGCTATATATTGTGTGCTTTTGGAAAGCACAAAGGGGGAATTTTTCAGAGGACTTTTTGATATGAGTACTGAAGCCATTTCTACTAGTTTTTCCCTCTGGGTGTGAAGAATTTTATGCCTTCCAAGGTACTTTGCAGTCTTGTGTATGTCGACATTAATTTCGTGAATGAAAATTCCCGATTAAACACTTTACCCTACTACAAATTTACCCTTTTCGCTCAATTTTATTGTGCATGTTAGCTTACTAGTACTATTGTGAATCTCCTCAAGTACAAATTAAGTGTTTTGCCCTTAGATTTCTACAAGAGAGGTATTAATTGGTTCACTCACTAGAGAATTCTTCACAAATTGGTTGTTTATTTCACTCAATCAAAGTCTCACACAAATTTGGTGTATCACCTTAGTATTATTAATTTGTAGTCATCTTTTGCCCTTAAAACTCCCAAGAAACCTAGTTTAGTGTACACCAATAAGGAACCGGCCTTTTAATCCCAGAGATGAACCGGCCTTTTAATCCCAGAGATTCACCTCACAATAGGTATACCCATAGACCTGAGGTGTCTCCATTGTATCTACGAGAGAGAGAGAGAGAGAGAGAGAGAGAGAGAGAGATCTTTTTGTAGGCTTAGAAAATCTGTTGCCATCTCTCTGTTGGGTGCACTTTCGAGAGATACCAATTTTTGACATGCCCGATGGGACAAGAATGAGATCTGCATGCAAGTTACAGATTCTAGAGTAGATCTAAAGCAGATTTATAGCAAATAACAGTTACTTTCAGGAGCAAGTTGCAAGCAATTTATTCTAAAGATTTTATGAACTTTTGGTGACTCTATAAAGCTGATTTCAGACCAATATTGCAACATGTTCCATGCCTAAAGTGACTACAAGATCATCAGTAAGAGGAATTCCTCCTGATTTTGTTTCTTTACCTTTGAATTCTGCTAGAAGGAGAAGGGTTGGTAATACATTGCCTTATAATAGACCTGGTTTTGATAACCCTCCTCCGATATCCCTTCACAACGTATAAATTTTTCAATCGATATCCCAGTTTTTCCAATGGCTATTCAACCACCCAAAAAAATTTGACCTTTACTAATGGCAGCCCATTAGTAATTTTGGTTTACCATGATATTCTTAATCTTTGTCATGAAAAGTTTTCCATCATTTCTGAGAAAATCAAGTTACACTTGTTGAACATATTAAAGATGTTGCACCATATGTGCGAGTCCATAATATCACTCATGAAGATGTAGCTTTAATACTTTTAGCTGCATATTTTAAAGGACAAGCCTTGTAATGGTATAGAAATCTATAGATTGGAAGCATAAGAACTTGGGATGAATTAGGTTAAAAATTGCTGAAACAGTTCCAAGATAATTCAGACCATTTATCCCTCATAGAACAACTATCTACTATCAAAAGAGCCCCTCATGAGTATATGTCTAGTTTTAACATCTATTTTGCTAGGACTTGGGAAAGAATCCTAGCAAGTGTTAAGCCTCAAGCTGATCACGCTTTCCTTTACTACCTCAGAGCATTGAATAGCGATATTGCAACTATGATCCAATCCATGGGAGATTTTACTCCTCCAGAGGCCTATGACACTGCTATAAAAGTTGAAAATAGCCTTATTCAGGTTGGAAAATTTGCACCAAGGCCTAGAATGCCATTTTTGGTAGATTTAGCCCCTATTCCATAGCCTATTACAATAGTGGAGCCAACTGTTGCAGCCCCTTCCCGAATATGTTTAAAGCCTTGCAAACCATGGGAAATAAGATGACATCAATTGAAAACAAGTTGGCATTTCCTAATGACCTTATCGGGCTCCTTATCAAAGCCAAAATCAACAAGGTTAGCAAAATAGGTAGCCTTACCAATAGAATCGAATTATAGGCAACCCTATTAGCAAAAGCAGTTTGATCCCCAACATTCCTAGTACATCTAATGCTTTGGTTCTAGTCAATATGGCTACTGGAAGAGTGGTGCCAACCTTGCAATCAGCCTCATTCAACTACAAATTGCCCAAATGCTTTCCTAAACATGAATCTTGTTGCACAACCTCAACCTGAAGCATTGTTCATGCCTCAAATGGAGAGTGGGTAGCAAGAAAGTCATGTTTCAAAAAGCACCTGAACAGAATTTGGTTAGCTTCAATGAGGAAGATTTCATTGTTGTTACCACTAGAGCTCAAGAGAAGGTTATTGAAAATAAAAAATAGAAAAATAGACCTATCTTTGCCCATACATCGATAATTCAGCATCTACATCCCCAAAACTAGCCAACAGTCATGTTGTCCCTCAGAAAATAACAAGTATTACAGTTGGTAAAGAGCAACAAAAATAGCTTCACCTGATCCAAGAAGATTATTTATTCCTCAGATATCCAAAGTTGTTGAAGCAGAATCAATTTTTGCTAAGGCTTATGCTAAAATAGTTGAGTCTATCTCTAAAATGGTTGCTTCTTTTAATATCGTTGATGTAATGAAGAAGCATAATGTTAACATCTCAATGTGGGATGCTTTAAGCATTCCAAGACAATAGGATTTACTCTCTCATGAACTAGCTAAACTACAAATTTCTTCAAAAACAACAGAAAAGGAAGTTCAGAAGATAGATATGGTCCTTGGAACACTTGATCAAGACCACATAAAAGGGGTTAGATGGATGGTTCAGAAGGTTTTAAACACTCATGACATAAAGAAGCCACCACCATTTTATCTATCACTGATTATTAGAGAAAATCTAGTTCATAACTGCATGGTGGACAGCGGTGCAAGTAGCACAGTTATGCCAAAAGCAATTGCTGAAAAATTAGGCCTGCAGTATGAACCTATAGAAAAGAGTGTTTACAGCTTGATGGGACTGTAACTAATACAATTGGTATAATAAAAAATATAGAGGTAATGTTACACGCTTGCCCAAATGTTTCCATTTTGCAAGATGTTACTATTGTGGATTTACCTCCATATTTTGCTTTGTGCCTATCTAGAGACTTTACAGCAAAAATAGGAGGTTACCTCTCATCAGATTGGTCTTTCTTGTTTTTCACCACATGTTATTGCACTAAGGTTACCATCAATTCAAAACCACTAGCCGATTTCACATTGAACCTCATTCTTTAAATGCGGTGGCAAATTATTCAACGTTAGATCAATCTGATTTTGATGATGTAGCTCAAGTTTCAGCATTAGAGGGTGTTTCTAACATGTTTATGGATGAGAAAATAGTTGAAGAACATGCCCATGATCCTTTTAAGGAAGTTGAAGAACATATTTTTGGTGTATATTGTATGCATGAAGAAAATACAACAATTCTCTTGCTGTCCAAAACAGAGAATTCAATAGAAGGAATTTGGAAGCTTCATTTTGATGGGGCTAAGAATAAGAAAGGACAGGGAGCAGGTTTGATGCTCACTTCCCCAAAAATGAAAGGTATTTTACAGCTTTGAGTCTCCAATTTTCATGCACTTGTAATGTAGTGAATACGAAGCATTGATTCTGGCTTACTTTGGGCCAGGAAAAGAGGGATCAGTACATTACAAATCTTTGGTGATTCTGAGTTGGTTATCAATCAAGTAAAAAACTTCAATGTTTGTAAGAATCCATTAATGAAGTCTTACAGACATAGAGTTTTAGACTTAATGGAAGATTTGATGCTATTAATATTCAGTCTATTCCTAGAACTGAAAATAAGCACGTTGACAGACTTGCAGCAACTGGTGCTAGTTTCAAAGTGCTGGAACAGATAGAAAATAGAAATTTAGCCTCATATTAAGTTAATTGTCAGGCCTTCTATCCCTGATAATGAATCAAATTGGTAGGTTTTTGAAAGTGATGATCAAATCTGCAGGTTTTTACAACAAGAAGCTGAATTTTCTGTAGTAAATCAGGATAAATGATAGCATTTATACGGTGACCAAATTGTTCAACTAAAGACAAACAAATTACCTCGAGGACTTGTCACATTGGAAGACATCTTTAGTACTGATGACTAGTTAAGAAAGGACAAAACTAAGATGTCTACTCATGTTGATAATTACGAAGAGATTTCAGTTGATGAAGGAAAGAATTTATTCCTTGGAAAGGTATGTTCCTTATCCAAAAAACAATCTTTTATTAAGCTTTGCACAGAACTTAAAGATGTTTTCGCTTGGAGATACCAAGACTTAAAAGGGTTTGACCCTAGTCCTGGCACATTATACCATTGAATTACAGCCAAATTCTAAACCAGTTAGGCAAAAACAGAGGCCTGTAAATCCTAGAATAGAACCTCTTATGAGGAAAGAGTTATCAAAATTGATTGAATCAAGAATTATTTTCCCAGTTAAAAATTCAAATTGGGTAGCAAATCTTGTTCTGTTAGGAAAAAGAATGGAGAAATCAGATTATGTGTGGATTTCAGGGATCTTAACAAAGCATCGCTAAAAGATCATTATCCACTACCAAATATGGACCAGATTTTGAGGACAGTTTCAGGATCAGATAGATTATCCCTTCTAGATAGTTATAGTGGATATAATCAGATTTTAGTCTGAGAAGAGGATAGATATAAAACAGATTTTACCACCAAGTGGGGTACTTATGCTTACAAAAGAATGCCTTTTGGCCTTTCAAATGTCGGTGCAATGTTTCAATGTGTAATGGACATGGCTTTTCGCAGCCTACTAAATAAATGCATACTTGTTTATTTAGATGATGTTACTATATTTTCAAAAGATGCTCAAGAACATCTAAAGCATTTAAGGTAGACTTTTCAGTTATGTAGGTAATTTGGAATATCCTTGAACCCCAAAAAGTCTATCTTTTCAAGACATCAAGGTAAACTACTTGGTCATATTGTTTTGAGCAAGGTTTAGCAATTGATCCTTTCATAATCGAAGCTATATCATAGCTATCGATTGCCTCATCACAAGAAGGCATTATAGAGTTTTCTAGGAAAATCAAATTTATTATGAGATTTGTTCAGATTTTGCAAAGTATTGGTTAAACCGTTGACAACTATGTTAAAGAAAGAAAACATTCTCTTGGACCAGCGAAGGGAGAGAAGGTTTTGAGGCTACCAAAAAGTTATTTCTCATGCTCCTACTCTTGCAAATCCAAATTTTGATAAATATTTTATAATGTATGCACTTGTAGGAGCTGAGAAAGTCTCGATTATTCTAACCCAAGTCAATGATGAAAATATCGAATACAACCAATTGCTTTCTTTGGGAAGAGTTTGCATGATTATGAAACAAGGTACACGTTCCTTGAAAAACAAGTACTTTCAAAAGTAGTCGAGGACTAAATAATTTTAAGTACATGCTTTCAAACAATAGAATTCATGTTCTTGTTTCTCATCCAAGTGTGAAAGATTTCTTGTTAAACAAAGAATTAAATGAGAAAAGAGTAGGTTGGATAACAAATGTTATGGAATATGATGTTGATATCCGAGTTACAAGACAGGTTTGAGTTAAAGGTTTATGTGAGCATCTAATCACTAATATGGAGAAACAATAGGATGTAGAACCCGAAGATTCAAAACAACATGCTGAAACTACGTATCAACAATCAAATATCATGTTGCGGAGAAAATCGAAACCCGAACTTTCTCAAGAAATTCAGGAATTAAGGTGGATGATTGATTTGGTTAACTATTTACAACCTGGCACCTATCCGGAAGGTATGGATAAGAATAAACGAAGGTATTTCAGGTTACAAGCTATTCCTTATCTTTTTGTTGATGGTGTATTGTTCAAAAGAGATATAAATGGAATCTTGCTGTGATGTGTTGATTACGATAAAATTCAGAAAATATTATCAAAATTCCATGAAGGACTTGCAGGAGGTCACTTCTCAAAGCACATACAACAGCTTTAAAGATCATGAAAGTAGGTTACTACTGACCTAGCATATTTAGGGACTGTTTTGAATGGATCAGAAAGTGCAAAAAATGTGCTTTCTTTGTCGGAAAAGAACGTTTAGCTTTCTTTGCCTTTGCACCTATTTCAATTGATCGCCCTTTACGTGTAGTGAGGTCTTGACTTTATTAGAATGATAAACCCACCTTCTTCACAAGGTCATAAATGGATCTTAAGCACTCTGATTATTTTACACAATGGACTAAAGCGATAGCTTTGAAAGATGCTAATGAAACATCAATACTATCCTTCTATGAAGGTATAGTCTGCAGATTTGGTGTTCCAGAAACTATCATATAGATAATGCTCTAGCATTTCTTGGTGCTAAAGTAACAGATTGGGCTGTCAACTATGGAATCTATTTAAGCTCTTCATCTAATTATTACCCACAAGGTAATGGCTTAGCCGAGAGTACCAACAAAAAATTGTTAAGGATCATCAAACGAACACTCAAGGATAATCAAAGAGCTTGGCATCTAATATTGAATTCAACACTTTGGGCTGACAAGGTGACCCCTAAGATATCAATTGGCAACTCACCATACAAACTTGTGTATGGGAAAGAAGTGAGAATGCCAATTTCGGTTGAGTTACTCGCATTAGATTTCTTTGCATCAAATAGAACTACTTGAAAATGAACCATTGCGGGTTCGTTATGTAGAATTAATGGAATTACAAGAGCTAAGAGATCAAGCTCATTTAAATATGGAGAAGAATCAAAAATAGATGAAGAAGACTTTCGACAAGAAAGCCAAATTCAAAATCTTCAATGAAGGAGATATTGTGTTGAATTGGGATGTTGATCGTGCAAAGCCAGGAAGACACTCAAAGTTTGTTACACTATGGAGTGGTACATGATCTCGGCTTACGAGGAACATAATGCTTTTCAGCTTTTGAAGCTGAATGGAGAGGAACTCCCCATTCCTGTGAATGGTTTGTTTCTCAAACACTGTTATTAAAAATCTTACAGTGATTTTTAGAGTAGGATTTCCCATTCAATAAGTGCATTTGTGCACTTGGTCTGGTTTGCCAGATCTTTTCCCAGCTTTAGTTTGTTTTGGAAGGGTTGGACCTTTCAGAAAAGGGCAGATTTTGGTCATATATTTGGACTCCATACCCAATGGAAAAGAGTAAGGCACTAGTCTACAAGCTAGAAGGCAGCTTTTCCCCGCAGGATCGCCAGAAATGTTGACAATTTCTACACTTGTGTAGAAATGGGCAACTCGAAACTTTGTTACGATGGATAGAATTGGTGAAGTATACCTAAGCTAGGGGAATTTATATTAGATTATATTGTTACTATTGATTTGTGATCAGATTAAGTGAATTTTGTAGCTATGTGTGTTATTACAAAACGTAACAGATCATATAGTCTGTAATCTCACGAATATCCTCAGCAAAAGAACACAAGCCCCAAAGAACAACTGTGTTGTCTTGATGAAGACATCAGATTGCAAAATATGTGAAGTGCATGGTCATGGGACAACAAACATAGTTGTAGTTTTCAAATGATCAAATTCATCATTATTATGTTTGTGCTCATCAGATTTATTACTCTGTATTCATCAAAGTTATTTGTGATTAACGAAATTGCATCCATTTATGTTGGCATAAAATGTTACAAGTGACTCCTTTCCTGCTACTTCCATCAAGAAAATATCGACAGACAAATAATGACAATAATGTCTAAATGGAGGTAGTAGGAAGGAGTCAAAATGAAGAGCATATGCTAAGGCAGTCAAACAAAGCATACAAGGAGGCACATCTCCTTAAATGGTGGCTTACTAGAGTTACAGGTATTCCTTTTAAGTTCATCTCTTATATTAATTCATTTTATTGAGATATTGAGTTGCATACATCATTGTACAATCAAAGGAAAAACTGAATGCAAAAAGAGATAGTCAACTCATTATTTCAATTTAATGCTTTATTCATAAGAGATCATAAGTTTTCCCACACAAGCCGTGGGATGTGACTAAGTAATAACATCATATACATGGAAATGAGAATATTGCATGTGCTAAAGAATAGGAGTAGAGGAGTAAAAGTGAACCCATCATTGCCTTTTTATTCTTCTCTCCCACTCCGCATCATCCACATCTCCATCTTCATCTCATTCCATCTTTCCTTCCATCTCCATCTTCTTTTCACCTGCAAGACAAAGAGTAGTACCTGTCAAATTAGGCTCTGGGTACATTTTTATTCCTATACACCTGTTCTAAAGAAAATACATATTCTAAGTTCAATGTATCTAATGGTACTTGAAATAAAGAAATACATGCACATGACATAGGGTAATTTAGGGATACAGATGGGATGGCAGCAAAAGAAGAGCAGAGTACATAAAAAGAAATGAGTGACTAGAAGAAACAAAATAGCTAAGGATTGGAGTAGAAAGGCAGAAACTAGAATAGATTATAAAAGAGATAGATGTGGAGATTGACTTGAAAAAGAGGTTGAAGGCGGTTTGCAAAAGAAGAATGAAGAAGAAAATAAAATCACATGGATATAAGAGAGGCCAAAAAGCTTATATATTTCTAACTTATTTATGAGTTTTGCATAAACGAGTTGTGACATAAGAATGGAAAAATAGTTTAAGCTGGTTGAGAAAGAAGCATTTGCTAAATGGAAAACAAACATCATTTCTAGATGGTTTACAGGCGGAAGAAGCATCAGAATAAGTCAAGAAAGGAATATTTTTACAAATCAGGTTGAAAATCTAGAAAAGGAGAGAGAAAAATAGGATTTTAGAATTTTTTTGCAAGAGTCTCCCCTTGTAAAATTGAATTTTGATTTAAAACATAATTGAAACACATGCTTTTCTAGCTACTGCATGCTTTATAAGCTATTTGAGCTTCAAAAGGAATGATAACAGTTAACAAAAGTACATGTTTCATCATTATAAAGTTGATATCATGATCAAATGAAACATACAGGTATTCCAAAAGTTCATCAAGTTGCAGCTATTCAAAGTTATTTTATTTCCAAATTCAAGTGTGAATCAAAGGCCAACTACTTCACAGATTTCCCAAAGATGCAATGGATCAAGCAAAGCAAGCATGAACAGATTCAGTCAAGTGAGTAGACAAGCCATAGAGACTTTTTCATATCTTTTCAGAATGGTCAAGTTGCAAAAATATGGAAAGAGAAGGATTTTAGAAAAAAATTGCCAGAGTTTCCCTTTGCAAAATGGGGTTTTAGAAAAGAACTTAATGATTTTCTTTAAAGTTCGGGAAAAGGATCAAGCTCTTCATTATAAAAAGGAATACAAGTATCTATCCAAGAAAACTGATCAAATACAGATGCATTTATAGGATTTATTCAGAAAATTATTAGAAACAATATGTTATTCAAAAATACAGAGATTTGTCATTCAAAAGAGATCAAAACGATAACTTAGTTTTAAGATGTAACTATCTACAGAACCAGTACATGATGAAAATCTCAAAGGGTATACTATGAATCCAGTTTCTATTGAAACCCAAGTTACAAATCTACAAAACTCGGCAAACAGTCCTCATTAGATCTCAAAGAAACGACAACCTTATACTAAGAAGTGGAGTTTTTGCAAGTACAGAAAGAAGAAACGAATCACAAATGCCATGTCTAAAGTTACAGATCTTTAGGCTAAACTGAAACTTTCATCTTCTAGAAAAAATAGAAAAGAACTTCACACTTAAGAACACTTTCCTTTTGAACAGTTGATTTATTCCAAGTATGCATCTACAAGAGAAAGCGGGCACCCAATACAATGACAGTACCATGAAGAGCGTAAAGCAGTCAAGTTTACAACAAACTAAAACTCGCATCTATGTAAAGGAAAGACACAACTAAAGTATCAACAAAGGATGTTTTTCATCAAGTTCCCATACAAGCGAGCGAGATCTCAAAGAAGGAAAACACAAGACAGGTTCAAAAGTTTCTTTCCATTTCTTTTCACACTTGCAAATAATCAACAGAGTACAAGAACTCACCGTGCTCGAGTAAGGAAGTCGAAACAATAAAAAATGGTGACAACTCCCTTTATAGGCTTGTCTGAGCTCATTGAAGCTGAATATGCAAATAAAAATCAGAAAATAAATGCAGAGATTTGTCATTTATACAAAGATCGAAAGACTCGGGGAAAACAAATGAAACCAACTAAGTTTCACAAACAAAACATTTACAGAGGAAAAAAGGCCGAGCTACAGAAAATGAAATAGAACAAATACCTTCGTGTTTCATCAAAAAAATGTAGGCTGAATTGAAGGTCTATGGCGTCCAAGGCTGAAAATAAAGTATACAGGCTCGAAGACCTCCAAAACCACCATGATTTCATCAAAATGCAGAGCAAATTTTTTTTTCCAGGCTTTACAGTGGAATGAAAACCGAATGAAATGAAAAAGGAAAAGAGCTCAAATGCTTTAACTTCCCATTAAGACCAAAGTTTCAAAACCCTAACCTAGAGTTAAGGATCAACGGTGAGGCAGAAATTGAGGACAAGATCGAATGGTAGGGGATCAAGCACATAGATCAAAACAAACAAACCCTAGTTAACTGCACCGACCGTATTAAATGCTAGGTTTCAAAACCCTAACCTGGAGTTAAGGATCAATGACAGCATAATCAAATAAGCAAAGATCAAGGGCTCTTAACGTATCTCAAAAATCCAAGTAAACCCAACAGGGGTTAGGTCACCACCAACCAAAGTTCGCAAGGGGTGAGTCACCGTGGGAAGGGGCCAACCCACGTGGCCCAAAGATTAATCATTGCCATGACTTTTAAAAAGTCTAACCATAGTCCAAGCCAATAATACATGCTTCCAAATAATGAAAAGACCATAATATATGTCATGATCAATGAAAAGGTGAAAATATAATAGACCAAGCAAACCAAGGTGGCGGAGCTTATATGGTCATTCAAATACACATGGTGGCCTAATCAAAGGTGGTGCCCCTTTTATTCAAACATATGAATTTGCCTAAGTCGAAAAGGTGGAAGTACCAAATCAAACAATTGGAGGTGGTCCCAACAAGGGGTTTGATGTAAAATTTGCAAAGTGTCACTCATGTGACTATTCAGAAAAGAGTTAAAAAATCAGAGCATGTGCACATTAGAGGTGGTCCCCACACATTATTTTTGCAAATATTGCTAAGGATTGCAGTTTTTATCACATACAGAGAATGATATTTTTTCATGCCTTCACAACAGGACAAAACATAGAAGATGATGAATTTGCATGGAGGAAGACTTGCCTAGCAAGTAAATTGTATTTTTAGTAATTATTCACGCTTTCTTTCTTTAAAATAAGCAGTCAACTTCAGTTTGACTGTATTGTATCTAAGGCTATTAATGCCTATTTTTATTACATGCTTTAGTTTGTATTATTTTATCCCTTTATTTATTATTAAATAAAGGATAAAATTAGGATGCATGGGCGAGTACAACCTTTAGGCTATTTTTAGGAAGGGGGTGAACTTTTGCTATATATTGTGTGCTTTTGCAAAGCACAAAGGGGGAATTTTTCAGAGAACTTCCCAGAGGACTTTTTGATATGAGTACTAAAGCCATTTCTACTAGTTTTTCCCTCTGAGTGTGAAGAATTTTATGCCTTTCCAAGGTACTTTGCAGTCTTGTGTATGTCGACATTAATTTCGTGAATGAAAATTCCCTGATTAAACACTTTACCCTACTACAAATTTACCCTTTTTTGCTCAATTTTATTGTGCATGTTACCTTACTAGTACTATTGTGAATCTCCCTTAGTACAAATTAAGTGTTTTGCCCTTAGATTTCTACAAAGAGGTATTAATTGGTTCACTCACTAGAGAATTCTTCACAAATTGGTTGTTTATTTCACTCAATCAAAGTCTCACACAAATTTGGTGTATCACCTTAGTATTATTAATTTTCAGTCATCTTTTGCCCTTAAAACACTCAAGAAACTAGTTTAGTGTACACCAATAATGAACCGGCCTTTTAATCTTGTAGATTCACCTCACAATAGGTATACCCATAGACCCGAGGTGTCTCCATTATATCTACGAGAGAGAGAGA
This sequence comes from Taxus wallichiana var. yunnanensis, assembly GCA_018340775.1. Classification (NCBI taxonomy): domain Eukaryota; kingdom Viridiplantae; phylum Streptophyta; class Pinopsida; order Cupressales; family Taxaceae; genus Taxus; species Taxus wallichiana. Next base: position 998,938,659 of record CM031242.1, on the reverse strand, counting down.
GATCTTTTTCCAGGCTTAGAAAATTTGTTGCCATCTCTCTGATGGGTGCACTTTCGAGAGATAACAGGTGCTTCTTGTCGACAAGGTCCTGGAACCCTTAGCACATCTCTTCAATGTTCTCTTTCACGTCCTCACAAGAAAATTGACATCCCCCTCCTAAGATTAGAAAAACCAACACTACATCATTTATCTTAGGGCATCATCAATCTCTTCTTAAACCATCCCCTCTATAAAAAATGCTTTGATCCACCAATCAACTCAAACCAAAACCATCCAACGCTTCTTCTTCTAGAGCACCAGTCATCACCAAAATCGAAACTAAGGCACCAAAACCCAGAAATATTCCAACTCCACATTCGACACACAAATCATCTTTAACTTCCACTTCTTCTAAGACCAAGGCATCTCACAAAGACAAGTTGCCTCCTAATATTTTGATTGAATCTTATGTAGAAGTTCTCCAACACTTACTCTAAATTTTTTCCATCACAATTCCACCTATTAAGGCCTTTTACCCAAATAGGAAGAATCCATCATGGTTTGATTCAAACCTCATTTGTGCTTCTCATCGTACTCCTAGACATGACATCGAGAATTGTGAAGCACTCCAAACCCTTTTCCACAAAATCATTGAGGAAGATTAATTTCTTCTTGAAGAAAACCAATCTCCTCCTTCCACACCCACACCTTTGACCTCATCCATCCAAATACATAATTCCCCTCATTCTTCACGTAATTTTTTTACCATCCCACCCTCAAAGAGACGATTCTTTTGAGGATGGTCCTTTCTTTATTCATCAATGTTGTTTGGATATCCACTCCATCCAACCCACATGATCCCAAATCAACGTCCCAACCAAAATCTAAATTTAAATGCACACTTGCAGAAATGTAAACACACTTGCATAAAGGAAATCACACTTGCAGAAATGTAAACACACTTGCATAAAGGAAATCACACTTCACACTTGTAGGAATAAAACACACTTACATAAATTGAAATTTTTGAATGGGAAATAAGCAAAATTAAATGAAACACCTACAGGTTTACAACAGATTGAATTTTCAAAATACGAAGATAAAAACAATACAACAGAATGAATTAAAGACAAATGAATAAACATAAACATAAATAAAAAGATCCATCTTCCTTGAAATGAGTGGCCAACTCATTTCTTGGAAGAGGATTTAAATCATACTTCTGAGATCTTAAAACTACATAATATTTGAGAGGAAAGAACAAATCTTTATTTCTTGGGAGAAAAGCATTACATATCTGAGTGTGGAAGGTTGCATTTATAATTTATGCGTCCAACCAAATCCTTATTTTAGAAAATACAATCTAATATTATCTTTATTCCAATCCCAACAACTAAGATCTTCATCTCCACAAAATATGGAGAGAGATATATTATTGAAGTCAAAGTCTTATCTCACTTATTTTAGGAAGATTTGCTCCCAAATCTTCTCCTTGCTTTTCGGTAACAAGAATCATAATGATTTTATTCCTCTACATTATTGGAAGGAGGATTTCCCTCAAAATATGATTTTGACAAAATAAATTTCTCATATTTTCTATTTGACTTTGTTGTTTTTTTGACTGTGGAACTTTTGACGCTTGTCTGATACGCTTTTTCCTTGGACTACAGTTCACTAAAAGTTAGATTTATCTTCATTGGTAAAACTGTTGCAAATCTGAATGAGTTTTTGTTAAACACATTTCTATGAACAAAAACCTCTCTCAGATTTTATTTTTGACTTTTTTATTTCTGTTTATGGAACTTTTAGTGCTCATCGATACACTTTTCCTCATACTACAGCTCACTAAAAGTTAGATCCCTCTTTATTGGTAATACTTGTAGAAAATATGAATGAGGTTTTTTTAAACACATTTCTATGAATAAAAACCTCTCTCAAATTTTCCATTGGATTCTCTGATCTTTCACAATTCCTCAAAAACTGTCAAAATTTGCTTAGTTCCGGAACTAAGTCCTGGGAGTTAGGAACTAACTCTGCAAGGTTTTGGAACTAAGCCTGTGAACTTAAAACAGCTATAACTTTTGCATACGATCTCGGATTGAGATGATTCTTTTTTTGAACTTGCATAATTTTTTGAGAGAAATCTGAATATGAAATCATATTTGAGTTTAGATATACCATCCATGATCAATTCCACTTTTCTCAATACTAGCATTATCTTTCTTTTATTGCCTGCATACATAAGACATCGCATATTTTCCCAAATAATCAATAGGATTATTCAACAAAATAGATAACAAAATATTTTTAAAGAATGAACAAGATATATATCCTATATTTTATCTTAAGCAAACTATAAGTTCATAGATTACATTTAAATCCACTTTCAAAAGTAACCTGGAAGGACAAAATAATGGTAATTTATGGCCAATTTATGGCCTCATCACCCACCATATGAGATGTGCATGGATATGCCTTCTCCATCCTCTCCACCCCATGAGTCCATGGATACAGATGGCACTGTGTATATTGCCTATGGATTTTTATTCTCCACCATCACTTTGGGATGACTTACTTATCAGTCTGAGAACAAGACTAGATCCCTTCCCCTCCACCATTCAGAGATGATAGAAGAAGAGTCTTCTACCATTGACATTCTTTAGTGATCTGACGAGGACAACATTCTTTCCCACATGGGGGTAGAGGATTCTTATCTCTATAAGACCTTACCATCTCGCCACATCTACTCTCTTCTCAACGAAGCCATAATTGAATTTGATATTAGGAATCCTAAAGAGCCTCACATCCTCAAAATAGGCCAATACCTTGATCTAAATGAGATTGAGTCTTTCACCACATTCCTCTCTCGTCATAGCTACAGGAATTTACATGGTCATATTCAAATATGCTAGATCTTGACCCTTCTATCATCGTCCACAATATCGTCATTGTTCCCAACGTAAAACTAGTTAAGTAGAAGCTTTGCCACATGCACCCTTGAGTTACCCTCCTTATCAAAGAGGAGTTACAACATCTTCTTTCTACCAATTTTATCATCCCCATTGACTATCCCCATTGGGTTTCTAATGTCATACATGTCGCTAAATTATCTAGAAAATTCGTATATACATCGAATTTCGAGATCTCAATCTCGTTTACCACGAAGATGACTTTCCTCTTCCTAACATCAATCAACTTGTGGATCTTACCGCATGTCATGAGATGTTTTATCTTATGGACATATTTTCTAGTTATAATCAGATTCTTATCGTGCTAGAAGACCAACATAAGACTTCCTTCGTCACCCCTTGGGGGACCTTTTGCTACCATGTCATGCACTTTGGTTTGAAAAATGTCGAAGCCACTTATCAAAGCGGGCCATGACTTACATTTTTCATGATCTCATCCACAAAACCAAAAATATTATGTCAACGACCTTTTGGGAAAATCTAAACATCAACGCGACTATCTTTTTCTTCTCGAAGTACTTTTTGGGCACCTTATCCACTTCTACCTTCGTCTCAATCCAACCAAGTGTGTGTTTAGAGTATTAACTGTTAAACTCCTTGGCTTTATCGTATCTATCAGAGGCATTGAAGTTGACCCCGTGAATATCAACGCAATCATAAAAATTCATCCTCCTTCCAATCTTAACCAACTTCGTAGTCTTCGAGGCTGACTTTCATCGATCTGTTGCTTCATTTCCCAACTTCCATATTTCCGTAAACCCTTTCATCATCTCCTTCATAAAGACATAGACTTCAATTAGGATCATAATTACTGAAGGATTTTGATGACCTTAAACAATATATTTTGTCTCCACTAGTGCTTACACCTCCATGTGAGGGGGAGCCATTTTATCTATACATCTCTACTATTAATCATGCTCTAGGGGCTATGTTAGCACATCATGATGACCAAGGTCATGAGCAGTCCATTTATTACATTATTCACACCCTCTATGACTATGAGACTCACTACAGTGAGGCTGAAAATTTGTGTTGCACTCTCTTCTTTACCACTTCTAAGCTTCAACATTATCTTATTAATCATAAGACTTACATCGTTACTAGCTTTCACCTTCTTAAGACGATGCATTCTAAACCATATCAAAATGATCGTATTACTCGATGGATCATGCTCATGACTAATTTTTACCTCGAGTTTATTTCTCAAAAATCTGTTAAAGGCCAAGCTATAACAAACAAATTAGCAGAAGCCCCTCTTCCTAGTTTGCATCTACCTCATGAGCACTTCCCAGACAAATCCATTAATCACTTTCATCATGAGTATGAAACCCTTAAAATGACCCTCTTATTTGATGGTTCTAAATTTCAGTAAGGCAGAGGCATTGACATCGTTCTCTTTTGTCCTGGGGATGCTTTTATTCCCCTCACAAACAAGCTCAATTTTGAGTGCACGAATAATATGGTGGAATATGAAGCCCTAATTTTTGTAGCCTTAAAACCGCTCTCTTTCTAGGTCTTTTAGTTCTTTTCATCTATGGGGAATTTAACTTATCATCAAACAAGTCACGGGTGAGTATCAATGTAAAAATGACACTCTTCAAAAATATCGAGACATTGTTCATCTCTTACTCAAAGTCTTTGATTCTTACATTATCTGAGTTGTTCCTCGATCATCCAATCATGTCATAGATACGATGGCATCCCTTGCAGATCTCATCCCATGGAAAACAAAAGAATCTAAACTTTATGTTGTCATTCACCATAGTGATCGACCATTTCATGACTTACCTCGCGTTAATATTGTTGAGTCCAGTTCATCGGATCTTTGGTATTCCCAAATCTTTGATTATTTATCCAAATCCATCATTCCACCCAATCTATCCAAGAATGCTAGGTAGCATTTTATTCAGCGTGCTAACCACTGTGTGATACTTGGCAACATTATTTATAAGTGTGGATTTGACAAGTATTCTCCTTCAATGCCTTAAATACCATGAATCTTCTCGTGCTATCCAAGAAGTCCATGACAATATTTTGGTGGACACTTTAGTGGCTTAGCCATTACTAAGCATCTTCTTTGTCTTGGATATTACTTGCCTTCCCTCAATCATGATTTTTGTGAGTATGTTAATAAATGTGAAAAATGTCAGCAAAATTCCAATATTATTTGCATTCCTAGTCAAGCTTTGCAACCAGCTCAAGACCTCTGGACCTTTTCACAATGGGGTCTTGATTTCATTAGTCTCATCAATCCTCAATCATCACAACAACATCACCCTATCATCACTGTAACTGAATACTTCACCAAGTAGGTGGAAAAATTCCCCTCACCTCCACTAAATCTGGTCTAATCATTAACTTCATACACCAACACATCATTTTCTGCTTTGGCGTCCCTCACAAACTCATCACGGACAATGGAAAGTCCTTTAAAAAAAATCTCAAGAAATTTTGTGACTCATTCAATATCCAACTTAGTTTCTCTTCACCATATTATCCTCAAGATAACGGCCAAGAAAAAGTGCCTAATAAAAACATTTGAAACATTCTTGCCAATACTATTGACTAGTCACGGTCATATTGGCATCTCCATCTCCCCTTTTCTCTTTGGGCTTATCGAACTAGCATCCACACTTCCACGGGAGCTACTCCCTTTTCTCTCATGTACAAATCTAAAGTTGTCCTTCCTCTCGAAGTTCAAATTTGGTCCTTGCGCATGTCTCTTCACGACTTCATCTCTGATGAAGATTATCTCCAAGAGCGTCTAGCATAGCTCGAGTTGTTGGATGAATGCCACCTCCTCACTCTTGAACACTATCATGTTTATCAAGAGTGTTTATAATAAGCACCTCAAAGAGTGTGACTTTAATGTTGGTGACCTTGTCCTTAAAGAAAATTAGAATGTTAATACTATAGAAAGGAGCCAACGCAAAATTTTTCCCCTAACTGGATTAGACCATGCATTATCACACATAAGTATGGGTCGGGAACCTATTGTTTGGCATCCCTTGATGGTAAAATGGAAGTGGAACCTCTTAACGCATTGCACTTGTGACTATTATATTGTTAGCATGTATACCAGTGAGCACTTAGTCATATCTTTAGATCATTCCTCCATCATTAGCCTCTTCCATCTATCATTGTAATGATTTGGAACTATGTCGTCAATTGCCACTTTCCTAGAAATGACCTTAAATATGGGCATCACAGCTCTATCCATCGCATTTTCCTTATGAATAGGTTCTCCTCGTTTGTGATAACTTTGTGATCATTACATACATCACCCCTTATTTACCTCTTGAAATTATGCAAAGGGTTCATGGGTGTCTCTTGTACATTCATCGTCCCCTCCTAAGTGGTCTACCTAGTTGCTCCTAGCTCTTCCCCTTGTTAAAGTCAAAATTCATGGATTCTCATATCAAAATCAAAGTTATCACAAAAATATAATGCTCCCTCGAAGGAACAATTGTTCATAAAAAAATAGAGAGATAAAGTCAAATCAAATAAATAGACCGATCCCTCGAAGGATGGATATCATGTATATCATTCTTATCATATATGTATAAAGTAGACCATAACCTCAAAGGATGGCTGTTATTTTATATTATGACATCGAAGGCTTCTCATATTGATCAACCTTACATTTTATTAGCATCCTAAGAAATCTTCCCGCATTGATCATCTTTCTTCTAGCTTTGCTCTTTTCCCCTTCCCAGAGTGGGGCATAGATTTAGGGAACACCAATCATGGAAAATCCTCTTCCCATGTACAAGTTACATATTTAACCCCTTTGTCATGTTGACATTAGGTTTATGAGTTCATTTCATCCTTGTTTTCTCATGTTCTTTGGTACAACTAGCTATTGTTGGTTATATGCTAACAATATGTTTTTGGTCACATGTGCCTTGTGTTACCTGGATCCCCTTCTTGTTTACCTCCAATGCAATTAGAGGAAATTTTTCCTCACGCATTCCTTAATATGACGTAGTTTAATTCATACCCATAGGTTGCCATCGTTAAGTTGTGTGTTATCCTAGCATTGATTCCACATCATATTATTTATTGTTTCATCTATGTATGACCATCTTATCTTATCCAATCTTATCCAATCTATCTCATCTCGATGTCCACATTTGTGGTCATATTTATTTTTTTCCTTAAGGAATTTTACATCAAAATTGATTCTATCCATTTCTACCTTCAAATTCCACCTTTGTGGCAATATATATTTCCACCTTTGGCCATTTTTATTTCACAATTATATCCAATCTACACGCGAAGTCCGCCTTTGTGGCCATATTTACTCCCCTTTGGGGCATTTTATTTCACCACCCATTTTCTAATTTGCCTTTTTGGCCATTCTCGTGCCTTACACCGGGACACCATTATTTTCATCCTCGTCCCTTGTGGACTCATACCCTTTTCACTCAATTCCTTGTGTATGAAGGATTTCACATAATTTTCGCATTTAGTTGCACATAGTTTGATGTTTTCCTATGACCCATTGGTCATCCCGAATCACATCTATTCAATAGGTTTCCTGTTGAATTCTCTCCATTTTTCAAGTGATTTTTTCCCACTCACTAACCCATAAAACATTATCATTGTCTCCATTGAGACGTCCCTTTGTCCCCTACCCACGTGATATCGAGTCACCACCATAGTTTTTATTGTTATTACGATCCTTTTTGCTTGGGGCATCTTACCTTGCCTTATCTTTTTACCCATTTTTCTTCACCCACCCACCCTTCATCATCTACCTTTTTCAAACGCGTCATCGATTCACCTTGGTGTTATCGATCCCTTGTTTGAGGGGGAGCTCATCATTAACCTTTCATCACTCCTCATCATACTATATTTCTATCATCGTTTTTGTGTCATGGATTGCTAGTGCAAACCACTCAACAAAAAGGGGAAAATGTAGACACCTAAATTCGGTCTCTCTACCCTTGTCTACTCATGTGCCTAATTCACCATGGTATTAACTAGACCTCCTTTAATTTAATTCATTCCCTTAATATTAATTTAATTAAATTCTCACTTATCCCATCACCTTTAACCCTTAATAATACTCATTAGTTAACATTGATTAATTTTATTTAATTAATATCCACTAGCCCTAATGGACTTTCCCTCAGAGTTGTTTTTATCATAAATCTACATCCATATTTTTTTCTAGCTTTTATCCTACCTATCTTTATCCCCCAAACTATCCATGACACATTCCTAAACAACTTCTTCTCACCTACAAGATTTAAAGTGCTTGTCTCATTCTTAAAAACCTGAAATCCTGACAAAAAACACAAAATCAATCCCGTTGGGAAAAGTTTCCCATAGTCGGCGGTGATCCAACCCAGTTGTCGTCAACCCTATAAGATCGATTTCGTCTATTTACAAAAATGACACACAAACACACAGGCGCAACAAAAACTTTATTTTCTTGTATTTTGTGAATCCATCTTCGAACCAAAGTGCCTCAACAACTATGTCAACCTTCTTACAGTCCTTGGAAGCTTGATTTAATCAACCACTTGACTTTGGGAGGATTACATTTCTTTTTATGCTATCTTACATTATTTATACTATTATCTTGTTGGATCTAACATCTTGCAAGTTTAGCAACATTCAAATATCTATTATCAGCCTTAACTTCCAGTCTTTTTTCTTGTAGGTCATCCATTCTATCATTTGTCTTTGGCCTTGTTCTATTCTCTATTGAGTCATCACGCCTTACCCAGTCATCATCGATTCATCACCCTGTCACTTGCATTTCCTATCTCCAGATCCTTTCTCTGTCTATTTTTTGAATCTGTCATCCCTCTCAAACTTCATATTTTCTATCCTACTTCTCTATCACACTCGAATTGATTTCATTTGCACTCTAGTCATCATCATCCCACCTGGTCGTCATCGACCAAAGGACTATTTTTCAACCAATCCATCCAAACCTCTATTTTCTAACATCTTTTAGTTTCTATCACCTCATATTCCCTTCTTGAGTCACTTCTAACATCTATGGGATTTTGTTGCATCTAATTTACATACGAGATCTTTGTAGGTTATCATATTTGCATTATTGTCTAGATATCCTCACACTGAGGTTGTCGTCAAACTACCTCTATGTAGTTTAGGTCGTCATCGACCTAATCAGTACCATTTTATTTACATCAATTTAGAGAAAATCATTATTTAGATTCATCTCGATTACTTTCAAATTTTTATTCCTTCGGTTTATGCATGTTATCAGAGTATCTATCATTTACTTTGATTTCTCTTATCAAATGGGGGTTAACATTTGCAAAAGCAAGGTAACACTTCTCGGAGTCCTCTTTTTTGGGCAGCCCTTGCATAAACTATCCAATCCATCTCTTTTTAGTCATTCTTATTTGTAGGTTTATATATCTTTTAACGAGGATAAATTACTTTTACACCCATTCATCCATACATCAAGCATCGAGGTACCTTAAACCCTCCATTTTCTGAGTTGTTTAGCTTTCTTTAGTAGTTAACATCATTAATTTGAAACAAATGAGAAAATTATAACAACACCTAGCCTCAACCCCATGCAACCAAAGTAGGATGCGAGGGCTCACCACCAAGAGTTGAAGCAAGTGAACAAACAATCCGAGTGAAATGTTTTATATTGATTTATTAAAAGAGAGGTTTTTGAAGAAAGATATGACACCAAGAATTTTCTAGTATAGACTATGAGCAAAACACCTAACCTAAAATCAGTCATGAATAAAACTAAGTATTTTGGTCCTAGTAGGATTAATGTCAAAAATTCATCTAGAAGGATGATAAAAGATTGATTAGGTTAGAGATGATATAATGAATAGTTAAAGTATGATTAAATGTTTTTCCAATTCTCAGAAATTTTTAAAGTCGCTTGAAAAATAAGTTTCTTGTTTCACAATGCTAAAGTATAATTATGCAAATGATATGCAATAGTGTCAAGTGGAAATGTAAATGAGCTATGCGTAAAATCGTTTAAGGTGAAGTGAATTGACTGATTCACCAAACTCTTCACCTTTTAAAGTACAGACGATACATGTCATTCTTATAGTCTCTCTATGACCTAATATGGACCTAACCAATTTTTCTAAAATTCCATCCTTTATCGGTATTCTTGTCGATCCAGCTATCTAGTCTCAAAACTAGGTATCTTATCCGTATTTCTTGTTCATAAACTTTTTAATTATATTATTTGACACATATTGTCGGCATAGATGTGACAATGTTGTTCAAATCTAATTCAAGCTTCATCAAGAGTTTCAAGTTGAACCATATGGGCTTCTCAATACCCATCTTCACCTCAGATCCGAAGACCAAAGAATAAGGGGTCACCCCCGTAGGCATTCGCACCGATGTCCTATAGGCCCACAAGGCCATAAATAGCTTTAAATGTTAGTCACACTTATTCTCCTTGACTATTTTGAGGAGTATGGACTTTAATGTTTTATTTGTAGCCTCAATCTATCCATTTCCCGAGGGTAATATAAAGAGGTTGTGTGATGTGAGATTTTGAATTGTGAACTCAACTCATGCACCTATTCATTCTTAAAGGACATGCCATTGTCTGAGATAATGACACACGTGGGAGTCCATACCGTAGATGATCGACTAAAAATGAACTTAGTAATCACAAACCCAAGCATAGTAGTGAGAGGCATGGCCTCAACCCACTTTGTAAAATATTTTGTGGCCATAATGATAAATTTGTGGCCATCGGTTGATGAGGGAGAAAAATTCCCTATCAAATCTAGACCCCAAGTAGAAAAGGGTCAGGGTGTCACAATTGGTTGTAGACTCGAGCAAGGATGTGTATCTCATGTGAGAATTCTTGACATTTATGGCACTGCGTACATATTCTACAACATCATGCTCTAAGGTGGGCTAGAAATAACCCATTCAATGAATTTTCGAGCGGTAGCATGCCCTTAAATTTTTTCCCATAGAATTCGTTGTGGGATTTGAAGAGAATATTTTCGACAATTCTTCATCCACACACCTCAAAATCATGTCGTCGAAGGATCTGCAATAGATAAATTCTTTTATAATCACATACTTGGCAGCTATGTCATGCAACTATTAATGTAAAATCACAGCACCCCCAAATGAGTTCGTCGGATCTACTTTTCTAGGGCAGAATCACTTGGTGTGATTGCATAACATTGAACTTCCCCAATGTGTGGGACCTTGCGAATGGGAAAGCTCTCCAGAGAAGGCTAGTTCCTCTTCCTAATCTACCTACCACAAGCTATTCCAATGCAGGCAAGCTAATCTAATCATAATCTAACTTCGAAGGAGACAAGGAGAGAAAGAAAGTGAGGAAAATAGAGCCTACACTAAAACGATGATACACCAGAGAAGGGAGCGAGATATTCTGTTGAGGGAGAAAGAAATAGAGAAAATGGAGATGAGTGAGGTTAGACAGAAGTGACACGGCCCAGATATTCAAATTCACCATTAAACTCCATGAAACAAACATCTGCACCTGCAAATATGAAATATATGCACAGAAAAAAAATATGGAAGGGAGTGGCATGGGGAAACAACAAAAAAACGATGCAAAGGGTTGAAGAACACCATAAAAACACGTTTTTATTGCTCTAGAAGGTGCACAGACCATTACATTTCTGTAATAGAGGCACAAATACATTTTTCAGGCATGTGAGAAGGTTCACTGATCAAAAATGGCATCGATAAACAAATTTGACAGAGTTTCTCTATGCCCAGAATGTCTCTCCTTCTCAATATGAGAAGTGTTACAATATATAGAAAGAATAAGAGAGAGAGAAGAGGGAAAAATCGAATCCTGAAATATGTCTTTCAAAAACTTTTCAAAATGTGTTTTAATTCTTCCTCTGTTGATGGGCTCGATGTAAAATCTCATAATTCCATGTATCTACTTCGCAGACCAAAGAAAATGACCCATACTTCATTAAATCTGGTGGTTGGAACTAGTTATTTTGTCCTTTCCACGCCAAAACGCATTTTACAAATTTCTCCCACAAATCTCTACCAAAATCAAAAATTGAAGACTCCATGATAAAGAGAATCTCCAGATATTTCCATTGGTACCAAGATCGTAAAAAATGGAGCTCTCGATCAAAAGATATGGCCTTCTGCGTTTTTTCCTTACGTTTCCTACAAATTTGGCTTCGAGCAAATTTTGAACTTTTTCCCCGCAAATCTGCCAATAACATGACATCCATTGGGGTCAGCGGAGGTAGGGGCTTCCCTTTTTCCATTTTACATTTTTTGACAAAAAGTCAAAAAATCCAATTTACCTCTGAAGTCCCACATTTACGTATTAGCTTTTTGATGGGTTCAAACTTTGACTTTTTCCTTTGCCTCATTCTAGAATGCAAGCTCGTAGGTCTGAAACATTTTCCCTTCATATTTTCTCTATGTGTGGGGTTGTCTTGACCAAATTTTTCGGGGGTGATTTGGGATAACAATTTGGTGACTCATGAGGACATCTACCTGTTAGATGAAGAGACCAATGGCCTTGAAGTATCCATTGGGCATGAAGTCTGCCTGATAAACACAAAACTGATCTGAACTCTGAAATTCTAACCTCTGAGCCTCTTGGAAACCCGCTAAAACTTGAAGTTGGACTTCACCAAAAGCCAACCGAATGCATTGTGCAAGAGAAAAACAATAGCACCAAAAACTATGTACAAAATGAAAATCATACATACCCCAAGTGGGATATGCAGAGTGTGCAAAAGCACTTCTTCTACTGAAAACAAACCTCTACTCTACTCTAACCAAGAGCAAAGGGAACTCAAACAAAGCTTACAACTAGCAGGGAGAAATAGCTTCCCTTCCTAAAAAATGGCAGTCATGCAACTGATTTAGCACTGAACATGGCTGGTTGGATGAGTGAAAAACTGACAATAAGTCGGTCTTCCACCCAAATCATCAAAGTATCAGCTGGAGATAAATCCATTACCTCTTTTAGTTGCTCTGCATTTGGATTGAAGAGGTATGGCAGCTGATCCTTGGCATTTTACATATCATCCTCATGCTTAGAGGCAAGCATGATGGTGGTTGTGGCTTCTTCTTTGGCTCCAATGAAGCCAAGTACCTGATTGGGCACCGTCTTATCTGATGGATGTGCCTGTTACTCTGAATTTAAACTCTAAAAATGGAGTTTTCTTGTGGACCTTCTTGAGTGGATGGTGTGAGATGGATGATGACATCCTCCTACCTTTTCTCTTCCTCCTCCTTTGAAGAACATGGAAGATCAAGATCTTCCAACCTTGGTTCCAAAGAGGGCTATTATGGAGTGCAAGTTGTTGTTCCTGAATGTTCTCCTCCATGTCAGCAGGCTCATGTTCTTGGAAGGATGAAGATAGAGGAAAAAATGATGTTATCTCCTCGGGCTCCTCTCCATCAAGACAATCCTCTAAGTCAGATAGATAAATCTGCCTCCTTGTTGTCCTATTGTAGGTGCTCAACCTCATCCATGGTGTCCTTCGAATCTGCATTTTTCTCACCATGGTTCCCCTCATCTTCAAACATGAAGTTTGAAAGATCAAACTCTTCATCAACATCAAATCTTGAAGGGGATGAAGTGGGAGGAAGAACTTAAGGTGGCCTGCTCCACACTTGGAGCCTCTGAAACTGTATGGTCCTCCTCCACAGTCGGAATGTACTCCTCTTCTTCTGGAATAGGAGTAGCTCCTTCTTCCCTTGCTTGTGTTGTAGCTAGAGCTTCCACCACTAGTGGCTTGACCTCATCCTCCTCCATAGGATTAACCAACAAGGGAACCTTTGAAAACTCAAATTTAGCAGCCCAACTCTTTAGATTTTCTATCATTTTTTCTTTGTTGGGTTCCTCTGTTTGATGTTCTCATTGGCTGGTTTTTTTATTTTTTTCTTCCCAACATGGGTTTGGGAGAGTAGGAGGAAGGATGGGTTGATTTACAATAGACTTTGCAATTGTTTGTGGTGTAGGGGAAGGTGTTGCTTTTGGCTCTTGTAGAGGGGGATTGGATTTGGGAGGGAAAAGGGCAGAGAAACTGAGGTGGGATGGAAGACTAGGAGATGGAGAAATGAAATCAACACTTGGGGCAGCAAGTGGGAAGCTTGACTCTTGCCTCTGCTGAAATGATATTGGCTGAGAATGAGGAAAAGAAAAACTATGAGGTGGTGTACTTACCCATTGACAAGGTTGTGTAACACTTTGCTCATAAGCCCCGATCTCCTCAGCCCATTGTGTAAGCTGAGGTGACACTTCAACCATGAAGTCAAGCTTCTCTTGAGGGTTGTAATATCTTGGAAAAGGGCCTTCCCATGGATAAGGTGCCCTGCAACCAATTCTGAAAGCCCACATTTGAGTTATTGCCCTTAATTGAACCATGCCAGCCTCCATTTTTTTAATCTTCTTTAGTAGACCAACATCCTCTACATAACTATCGCCATCATATGCTTCCCCTTATCTTGATAAGCTCCATGGCTAAACTGATTTTGACTGTGCTCATACGGGTAAGCATAGTGGTCCTGGATCTGATCATAATGTTGATCTGGAGGAGTTGGGAAATACATTGGAGGTGGACTGTATTGTTGTAAGTGTGAGTTCCATGAAGGGAATGAAGTCATGATTGCAAAACCTCATGGAATGGGTGAAAATGGAAGAGATGGAAGAAGAAAATGGATGAAAATTAGTGGAAATGGATGGAAAAGGTCTGTAACTCAGAGAACGGGTTGATGACTAGATGGAGTCACCAGATGTTCCTTGAAAGTGCCTCCAAAGGCTGAAATTTTCACCAAGAGCACATCGAACCCGATGAAGTAAAGTGGTAAGGTGCTTCAGACCTGTCCCACCGGGCGTGCCAAAACTGTTAATGAAAAATCACAGCACCCCCAAATGAGTTATCGGATCTTCTTTTCTAGGTTAGACTCATTTGGTGTGATTGCATAACATTGAACTTCCCCAAGGTGTGGGACCTTGCGAATGGGAAAGCTCTCCAGAGAAGGCTAGTTCCTCTTCCTAATCTACCTACCACAAGTTATTCCAGTGTAGGCAAGCTAATCTAATCCTAATCTAACTTCCAAGGAGACAAGGAGAGAAAGAAAGTGAGGAAAATAGAGCCTACACTAAAATGGTGATACACCAGAGAAGGGAGCGAGATATTCTATTGAGGGAGAAAGAAATAGAGAAAATGGAGATGAGGGAGGTCAGACAGAAGTGACATGGCCCAAATCTTCAAATTCACCATTAAACTCCATGAAACACAACATCTTGCACACTTGCAAATATGAAATATATGCACAGAAAAAAAAATCTGGAAGGGAGAGGCATGGGGAAACAACAAAACGATGCAAAGGGTTGAAGAACACCACAAAAACACATTTTTATTGCTCTAAAAGGTGCACAGACCATTACATTTCTAGAATAGAGGCACAAATACATTTTCCAGGCATGGGAGAAGGTTCGTTGCTTAAAAATGGCATCGAGAAACAAATTTGTGAGTTTCTCTATGCCATAATGTCTCTCCTTCTCAAAATGAGAAGTGTTACAATATATATAGAATGAATAAGAGAGAGAGAAGAGGGAAAAATCAAATCCTGAAATCTGTCTTTCAACCACTTTTCAAAATGTGTTTTAATTCTTCCTCTGTTGATGGGCTCGATGCAAAAGCTCATAATTCCATGTATCTACTTCGCAGACCAAAGAAAATGACCCATAGTTCATTAAATCTGGTGGTTGGAACTAGCTTTTTTGTCTTTTCCATGCCAAAACATGTTTTGCAAATTTCTCCCACAAATCTCTACCAAAATCAAAAATTGAAGACTCCATGATAGAGAGAAACTCAGATCTTTCCATTGGTACCAAGATCGTCAAAAATGGAGCTCTGGATCAAAAGATATGGCCTTCTGCATTTTTTCCTTACGTTTCCTGCAAATTTGGCTTTGGGCAAATTTTGAACTTTTTCCCGCAAATCCACCGATGATGTGGCATCCATTGGGGTCAGTGGAGGTAGGGGCTTCCCTTTTCCATTTTACATTTTTTGACAAAAAGTCAAAAAATCCAATTTACCTCTGAAGTCCCGCATCCACGCATTAGCTTTTTGATGGGTTCAAACTTTGACATTTTCCTTTACCTCATTCTGGAATGTGAGCTCGTAGGTCCAAAACATTTTCCCTTCATATTTTCTCTATGTGCGGGGTTTTCTTGACCAAATTTTTCGGGGGCGAATTTGGGATAACAACAACCATCACCTTTGTTATGAGGTTGCTCCCTCATGATATGCTTGGTCCACAATATGGTTGATAATGTCAGTGTATCATGGACACGCCACAATGGGAGGCTTTACTTCCACATGAAATACACACTCATCAGGGAAATCTAGGTCTCCACAATCTATAGGGTTTTCCACTAAAAATTAGTAATAATTTTTCCTCTGATGGACTTCTAGTTTATAAAGGTGAGTTCAAATTCACCCATCAATGTGAGAAAACGTCCAAAATTTTAGATAAGGCACCTTGAGTCAAGAAAGTTCATAGTTTGTCAAACTTAATGATCACTCACCTATCCTAGTTAAGCATATAATGTCGTAACCTCTTGGTTGTAAAAACTATTGTCTTACATTCTTTCAATGCCTATGTATAACGTGTCTCGTAGTAAAGTAGAGTGTGAGTGATGAAGTAAACGACACGCTCATGGTTATCATTGTCTTCCTATGCCAACATGCAAGCTAGCAAGAACTCAATGGTTTGACACTATAAGATTAGAGGATGAACGACTTTGAGAAACATGAGTGTAGGTGGTGACATGAGAAAGAACTTGATTGACTCAAATGCCTCGTGACATTCAAAAGTCCACTCCTTACTACACTCCTTCTTTAGCAAGTTGTTGATGGGATGAATGGTGTAAGTTAGATCATGAATAAACCTATAGATTGCCCCAAGTTTACCCATAAAATATCTAATACCTGATTCATCTGAGTGTGGAGTCATCTCCACAACCACCCTAATCTTCGTTGGATCTACATCAATTCCTCAAGAAGAAATGATATACCCCAACAACTTGCCTCTCGTCACTCTGAACACACACTTTTATGGATTCAATGGTACATCGTATTCGATAAGATGAGAGAGGATAACGTGAAGCACCTTAGGGTGATAACAATATTTCTTGGCCTTTCGAGCTAATCATCGATGTATGACTCGGAAAAAAAATATTATGGATAAGATCATGGAAGATGTATGTCATCACTTGTTGATAAGTGGCTCCAACGGTTTTCAAACCAAACGACATGATTGCATAGGAAAACGTTCCCCAAGGAGTGGAAAAAGTAGTCTTTGTTTGATCCTCCTTAGAGATTCTTATCTTATTGCAGTGGAGAAGCCATCCATAATGAAAACAAATCATAACCATTTGTTGCATCTAAATGACATCAATGGAAGGTAATGGAAAGTCATCCTTAGGACAAGCTTTGTTGATGTCTCTAAAGTTGATACAAATGTATCTTCATGTTCTTTTTAAGGAAGGATGATGTTAGACACACACATGCAATAGTCCACTAGTTTAATGAACCCCATAAGGAGCTTCATTACTTCTTCTTTGACCATCAAGCCACATTTGTCTTCATGGTCTTGAATTATGTTTTTGCTTGGCATTATACTTTGTGACAGATTGTGAACCACCACGTCAGAGCTATTCCCATCATTTCCTTGTAGATAAAAAGAAGGCTTTTGAGTTCTCTTTAAGAACCTTCATATGCACTTCTATCTCATCTAGAGTTAAAGTTAAGAGCAAGTTTCAAGATCTTAGGATCCTCTTTTGTCTTTATATTAAATATATGGTTCCTTCAATCAAAGGGGTGTTACCCTCTTCGAACTTAGGTGAAAATTGGAGGTAGTTTCAAAATTCTTCTCCCTCTACATAGATCTCAAGACCCTCCATGAGGAAGGACACATCGTGGGATCTCAAAGTAGGAGGAATGGTGAGGTTTAAGAGAAAAGCCTCTTTTATGATCAATGGATGAAGATAAAATTAAGAATTGAGGAACCCTAGGATTACCTCAATTTTTTTACATAAAATCCATGGTGTCGGGCTCATTCTAAGCCTACATACGCCAAAATTATGTTAGTTGGCACTCTTTAAAATAAGGGTTTGATGTACGAGACCATAAAATTATGTTTCCTTTAAATCCTTTCTCGGAAATCAAAAACCGTGAGGAAGACGTTGTCATGGAATCAACCAATTTATTCTACATTTTAGGTATGGCTTTAATAGAAATGAAGTCAAAAATCTTAAAAAGTTCCAATACGATGGATCTTTAGAGTTGTAGGTGCTCATCTTTATCTCAAAAAATTGCCTCTCGTCAACAATGAGTCACACACTTTTCTCGGATTTAATGGTACATTGTATTTGATAAGATGAGAGAGGATAACATGAAGCACCTTAGGGTGATCACAATATTTCTTGGCCTTGTGAAAGCTAATCATCGATGTATGACTCCAAAATATTATGGATAAGATCATGGAAGATGTATGTCATCACTCATTGATAAGTGGCTGTTTTCAAACCAAATGACATTTCAAAGCAAAACGGACATTGGGATCCAAATGACATGAGCAAAACATTCCCCACGGGTGGAAAAAGTAGTCTTTGTTTGATCCTCCTTAGAGATTCTTATCTTATTGCAGCCGAGAGAAGCCATCCATAATGAAAACAACTCATAACCATTTGTTGCATCTACAATGACATCAATGGAAGGTAATGGAAAGTCATCCTTAGGACAAGCTTTGTTGATGTCTCTAAAGTTGATACAAATGTGTATCTTCCTGTTCTTTTTAAGGACCGGGATGATGTTAGACACACACATGCAATAGTCCATTGGTTTAATGAACCCCACCTGAAGGAGCTTCATTACTTCTTCTTTGACCATCAAAGCCACATTGGTCTTCATGGTCTTGAATTATGTTTCTCGGGCTTGGCATTAGACTTTGTGATGAGATTGTGAACCACCACATATAGAGCTATTCCCGTCATTTCCTTGTAGCTAAAAAAGAAGGCTTTTGAGTTCTCTTTAAGAACCTTCGTATGCACTTCTATCTCATCTAGAGTTAAAGAAGAGCCAAGTTTCAAGATCTTAGGATCCTCTTTTGTCCTTATATTAATATATATGGTTCCTTCAATCAAAGGGGTGTCACCCTCTTCAAACTCAGGTGGGGTTGGAGGTAGTTTCAATTCTTCTCCCTCTACTTTGTATATCTCAAGACCCTCCGATGAGGAAGGACACATCGTGGGATCTCCAAAGTAGGAGGAATGGTGAGGTTTAAGAGAAAAGCCTCTTTTATGATGTGCGGGATGAAGATCCGTGTAAGAATTGAGGAATATTAGGATTACCTCATCGTTCTACATAAAATCCATGGTGTCAGGCTCATTCTAAGCCTTAACTTATGCCAAAATTATGTTAGTTGGCACTCTTTAAACTAAGGGTTTGGATTGAACTGAGACCATAAAATCAGTTTCCTTCAAATCCTTTCTCGGACAAAACCGTGAGGAAGACGTTGTCATGGAATCAACCAATTTATTCTACTTTTTAGGTATGGCTTCAATAGAAATGAAGTCAAAAATCTTACAAAGTTCTAATATGATGGATCTTTAGAGTTGTAGGTGCTCATCTTTGGTCTCATAAACTTCAGACACTTGGTTAGCAACAAGTTGGGAGTCACCCATAACTCTTACATTGTTAACACTCATCCTCTTGGCTACGATGAGACCAAGAAGAAGAGCCTTGAACTCTATGGCGGTGTTTGTACATTCACAATTTAACCTAAAGGAAAAAGGCATGATCCTCCCCTCTGGAGAAGTAAGGATCACCCTTGCCCCAGAGTCATAGTAGAACTTCGCACCGTCATAGTTGAGAGTCCAACAATCATTAGAGAAGATTAAAGTTTGATCATTTTTAGAATATTCTTCCATGACCTCTTAAACCTCAACAATACAGACCTCATTAAATATGGTATATGGGAGAGAACCAATCCCAAGATCATGTCTTATGCCCAAGGAATCAAACAACAGAATGATAGTCGGATCATTCTCTAAAAACTTAACGATATTTATTGTAGTTTTTGTTAAGACGGTTTGTTGACATTTTTCACACCCTATGTGAAAAAGGTCAACTCAAAACTTTTAAGTTTCTCAGATTGGTTGAGTTACGAGTTTAGCTATGTTTAGGATAGCCATCTCAAAAAAATATATAGTTTTTAATTATTTAGTTTTGGACAGTTGGGAGTCATTTTAGATTAAAATTACAACTTGGGTATAGTTAAAGAATGCCATGCCTCATAGATGCAACCATTCCATTTGAAACCCTTGTCAGAACTATGCAACAGCCGTAAATGACCATTGTAGGGCCCTGAGGAAGGAAGGAAGGGCAACATGTATCAGATATGATGTTCTGAAAGCTACGGACAGGTTGTAGCTTTGAAGGACATGGTGTGCAATAAATTTCAATCATCCAATGAACATCAAAAGGTACATTTGATTTTAATTTATTTCATGATTAAGTGAATTATTTAAGTGTTTTGAGTGTACAAGTTCATTATTATCCATTCAAATGAAAGAAAGTACAACAAGGAAAGATAAACATCTCATTACATGAAAATATTTCATCTATTCATATGGAATAAAAGTATAGTGAACCGACACAAGCCATGGAAATAACTCTGAAATCAATTACATGTAATGAAAGGACATATACGTAAAGTTGTGAACAAAGAAAGGATGAAATCCATCATTTCCTGGATTTTCATCAGTTTGGGTTGAGTTTGTCCTCGCTGCCCCTCTCCACCATCTTCACCAGTTGTTGCATTATACCTGAGAAGGGAAATAAAGGATCATCAAGGCTCTGGATTTCATGCTTGTTGTATTCACACTTTGAGTAGGTGTGCTTTCAAATAATGAACTTGAAATCAGTACAAAATGAATAAATAAGCATTTACACAATATACAACTGGGACCAATGACAAAGAAGGACCCTAAACATTGTTCATCTTCCTTTCTCATTCCAAGTAAGTAAAGACACAGTTATGCCGATGAAAAGAAAATTTAAAAGCTTGAAGTTTAAAAGGTACAATCAATTGCAGTAGATAGGAACAAGTACAAAATATCATCATCTGAAAGTAGAAATGGAACTCAAATTTTCTGCATCATTTATTAAGATCAAAAGTATGCATTTTCATTATAAACTGAAATGGACTATGTAAGGTTACAGTTTATGAAGTAAAACAACTTATGATGGAAAGAGCATTGCTTCAGTTTAATTTTTGCTCACAAAATGACTAGGGAATTATAGAGTTCAAAACCATAAGAAAATAATGGTAAAATAAGACAAACTCGAGAGGAACTTTATATTCCAAATTTCAGGAATCCAAGCCATAATGTTTTACAAAATCCTCAATTGTTTTGAAAGAAACATTATTAAAATATTTCAACTCAGAAACATTGATACAAATTCAAGAATATTAAAGACTTACATCTTGAAGTACAAGTCTTAAAGTACAAAGATCATGATATAGTGTAGAGTATATATAAATCAAAATACCCAGAAGCTCATGAGAAACGATATAGAAGAATCATGCAGATGAAGCTGAGTTCAAACCCAATAAGTTTTTCTACGAAATTTTCAGTCAAAGACAAGAAAACACAGAAAACCATGAAAGATGCCCAGATCCAATGCAAATCTCCATGGCGACAGAGCAATATTACCAGCCGTAGAGGGATGAAACAAAAATAGAAACATATACTAATGGATTTTCATTTTACAAACCCTCTACATTGAGTAATGCTTGAAATCAAGAGCATACACATGCTTCAAGTACAAATAAAGGGTCTGAGGTATTTACAAAGTTCCCGAGTGGAGTAACTATCATGCAGAAAATATACAACGAGAGGCAGATAAAACAAAGTGAAACAAAATTTTGAATTGAACATTAATGACACTTGATTACAGTGAAAATCAAACCCAATTATCACTTCATATCAGACAGTGACAGAACATTCAAAGGATATGGCTCTCAGACGTGGCTGAACTTAGCTACAAGCATGGAAACAGAGCATCGACGAACTCTTAAAATTGATCAAACATAAGCTTCAAACTTAGTGAGTACAAGGTCAAATCGAATAGGGTAGTGCAAGGTATAAAAGAATGTGTAGTGAGTTTCAATCATACGACCATATAAAATGTTCCCATAAGCCAAAGCGATAAACCCAATAAGGAAAACTAATATGAAAAACACCTCGAAATGGTAACATGATGGATCAAAAATTAAACAAAGTTCCAAAGGCCATTAAAATCTTCAAAGTAGATTATAAAATCAAAAGAAAATGAACAAGTTCAAAAACTAGAGATCTCAAAAATGTCTAAATCTGGAATTGAAGACAGAATATGCATGAACAGAGAAAAACCTTCATCAACGAAGCTTCATATCTATCATTTAGAATAGAAAGAATGATACCCATTTATATTTAAGGTAAATACAGAAGATATGGTGTCATTTTTGAATTGAAAAATGAGAGATCTCAAAAAATGATAGACAAAGGATTACCTAGGAGAGCTCGAGTCCAAAACATGCTTACCTTGTCAAAAGTAAAACGTTATAATAAGTATCAAGATAACCCATCATCAAGTACTGAAGCTTTGAGTTCTTATCAATAGTGGCCAAGAGATCACACAAAGGGCTTTAGACCAAAAGATCACAGAAAGCTGAAAGAATGGAAAATAAAATGCTCAAACAATCTCCATGAACAACTATGGTCATGGAACAAAATAAAGCAAGGTTCGAGCATACTAAAAATCCTCCAGGCCGAACCCCAACAGAATGCAGACTTCATGCTAAAAATGTAGAGAACTCAAATTTGTAAAGAAGATCCCCAAATCTTCACGATGACACCCATTCATTATGAAATCTCTCAAAGTTCATAAAGATGAAAATATAGAAGGATTTTTCTTTACATAGGTAAAACTCTAAAAAAACAAGCTTAAAGTAGAAAATACAATGCGCATAACCCAGAAAGGTAAAAAATCACAAAAGAATTAGATATATGCTTGTAAAGTTCATTATAGAGACTGAAAAAGGAACTGAATCGAGCTCAAAATCTTCAATAATGGCATTCGTGCAACAAAATTGCCAAGGCTTCACCAAGAGAGCAAGAGCGAAAATGAAACGATCATAAGGGTTCAAGTTACTTTAGCACATGAGCTCAAGAAGTGAGTTAGCGAAACTTAACCATAGTCAAAGAGCCAACTACCAAGCTATAGATCCACGGTGGAGACGATCAAGGTACATTCAATCAATGATCAAGAAGCAGTCATAATCAATGTTAACTCAACCAAACTCAACCAACCCATGGTCAAAAGGTATGTACGTGTCAAAGCCACAAAAATCCTAATTCCGCTCAGGTTAGTCTCAAAAGAAGAGCCACCAACAAAGCTCGAGGGGTATGCCATCGTAAAGGAGGGGACAAAATTATCATTTAAATTATTATGTTTTCAACACCATAGTATACGAAATGATCTGAGTCAAACTCATAAATTTTTGCCATGTAAAACAAGCTAAATGATCATTTAATCATAATATATGTCAAATCAAGGAGGAGTCCATGTTAGGATAAGACTATACCAAAGTGCATGGTCAACATTACTTGACCCATGATCTATCATTACCACCTTAGTAATGATGGAATATTATTCACATGTAAAAGTCGAGAAGACAAGGAATATGTTTGACATGTAATCATGAAGGGGCTAATGATAAAATTGAAATATTTTACCTTGAAAATTGGCTAAATACCTCATACCCTTAAAGTGATCAACATCAAAGGTGGTTCTCATATGGGAGCTTAAAACAAAGGTATTATTTTGCTTGCAGAGGTTGAAATTTCACATGTGACTATAAGAGGACAAAATTATACATGGAGATGTCAACATGAGAGCCTAAGCTTGGAGGTGGTCCCCATCAAGTGGATGCATGGGTGATTATTTTTACAAGTATTGTAGATTAATGGAATTTATTTTTCTCACTCACAGGGAGATGATTTCTTGCATGCCTTCACAAAAGGACAAACAAATAAGAAGACAAATTTGCATGCACCTAGAAGGAGACTTGCTCATCAAGCAAGGTTTATTATTAGCAAATTATTCACCCAT
Source organism: Taxus wallichiana var. yunnanensis (assembly GCA_018340775.1). Lineage (NCBI taxonomy): Eukaryota > Viridiplantae > Streptophyta > Pinopsida > Cupressales > Taxaceae > Taxus > Taxus wallichiana. The sequence continues at coordinate 998,914,532 of CM031242.1, read as the reverse complement.
GCTTTTCTTAAAAATAGAAAAGTCAACTTCAGTTTGATTGTATGTAATCAAAGGCTATTAATGCCTCTTTGTACTAGTTTGCTTTATTTTATTCCTTTATTTATTATTAAATAAAGGATAAAAATAGGATGCATGGGCGAGTACAACCTTAGTCTATTTTTAGGAAGGGTGGGTGAATCAATTTTGCTATATATTGTGTGCCTTGGCAAAGCACAAAGAGGAATTTTTAGATACAAGAGTGGTGAATCAATTTTCTATCAAGTTTTTCCCTTTAATGTGAAGTATTTTCTACCTTTCCAATTATTTGCAATCTTGTTTATGTTTTCCATTAATCTTGTGAATGTTGAATTCCCTGATTAATCATCTTACCACTGTTGCAAATTTAGTAATATCTGTATGATATTAATGTGTATGTGTAACTTAGCAGTATTGTTTTGATTTTATCCCTCAATACATCAAAGTGTTTACCCTTAATTATCTTCAAAAATCTGTTGGCATGTGCATCATAATTTCATTCCATATCAATTGTGCATGTACTCAGTCAAAGACCTCATACAAGTTTGGTGTATCACATTAGTTTTAATTCATTTTTTATAGTCATCTTTTACCCTTAAACACCAGAAATCAGTTTAGGATACATCAATAAGAAACCGGCCTTAATACCGGAGACTCACCTCAAAATAGGTATACCCACAGACCTAAGTTGTTTCCATTGTAACTACGAAAGAGAGAGATAAAATTTGCAAGCTTAGAACACCTGCAACCATCTCTTTAAAGGGTGCACTTTTGAGAGATAACACGATTTCTACTACAACTTTAATTTCACTAGAATCAACCCCTTCGATTGCGTTAGGGTTTTCCAAATCAGTTGTAGGAACAAGTTGGGACTCAAGATTTGATTCTCGGGGCTTGTCTAACTGATTGGCTAGGATATCAAACTCGGTATGAATCCCAAGTTTCTTCTTTAGGTTGGTCAAATGGATTTCAAATGGCTTTGGTGTACCCTGGGCTACCAAAACCTTGCCCAGGTGTAAGAATCTGACCTCTTGGAACAACATGGAATGGATCGCCTTCATTATCTGAATCCATGGTTGACTGAGAATCATAATTTTTTTATTAGATAAGGTAAAAAGACAAATTTTGAAGGGATTAGGAACCCTGTACAACCGAAAGATAAGCAACAAGGCTCAAAGGTGAAACATCAACGAACAAAGCCACACTAGGATAAAGATGAGACAAAACAACCAACCAAAAAAGTAAAGAAGAAAAAACAAAAGAAGAAAGGGCCCCAAGAGACAGGTGAGTCAAAAATCCTTGACCACCCGCATGAGAAAACCTAACTACCATGGTCCTTTACTCTTTGGGATATGAGATTCATCTTAAGGGGAAGACCTCCACCTTTACCTTTCTTTTTTTGTTGTTTACCACCTGCCATCCATCACCCCCATTAGGGTCAACATTCTCATCAGAGTGAAAAGGTAGCCAAATTTCAAGCACTTTCTTGTTTATGGGACTCTGAATCTGTTTGGGACAAGGTGAATGGGGCATAAAGGATCCACTCTTTTCATCTAAATGATTAGTAGAGGAAGAGGGGACAACCTCCCCCACCTTCTCCTCATGTTTTTCCTTAATACCAACCAAATCATTTTCAGTATCACTATCCTTAAGTCCGTAGACAATAAGATTACCTAGATTAAAATCCTTCCACCAAGAAACCCTTCCTTTAATCTATTTTTTAACCATGTGACAATCAACAGCTAGATGTCAAAAGAAAAGCATGTTCTGCATCTAAAAGGAAACCCTTCATAATCTAAATTTTGCATCCATATTGAATCCTTGACCTTGAACTCCATGGTAGCTGGAAATTCAATAGTCATGTTCATATCCACCAATATGTGTGCATATGTGGTGTGATCAAAATAATTAGTTTTGGGATCAATGGCTAAGAATTTTCCCAATGCATTACCCATAGCTCTTAAGCAATCCTCACTCCAAAAGTGCAGGGGCATGTATGGCAGCCTAATCAATACGGGTCTAGTGTTAAAAGTTTTAGTAGAGGGATTAAAATGAGGGTTCCAAGGCTTCATTAGGAGGAGATGCGATTGGAATTCCCAAATTTTACCAAATATTATCTCCTTATCAAATGAGCTATCAAACACTACTACAAAAATGCCATGAGAAGAGGGATAAATATTAACATTACCTTCAATGAGAGGGTGCCATTGTTCAGAGATCTAGCTGTGAAGAGAAGGGACTCCAGGGAAACCACTATTGAACCTACAAATCAAACCCCTCTTTTCAAAATACTCAATGGTCTCATAAACCTCATCTCTCGAAGGAAACCTAGCCACAACCAAGATACTCCTAACCACTTCTCCTCCCCTATTTTCCCTACCGCACCCACCCTATTTGGAATGAGAATCATATTATAGTTAGTTTCTCGATCTATAATATAAAACTTAGTTAACACAATATTTGTTCCAAGGGTAACCAAGAGCACTATAGTCCCAATGGGCATTTCCTTGAGACTATCGTAGCCTCTCAACATATTTCATGTTGAAGAACAATTGGTTTCTCCATATACCAGCTTCTGAAGAATCGAGAAAGGGACTATGTTGACAACAACCTTGTCATCTATCATTGCATGCTTAACATAGTTGTTATAGATCCAAACCTGGAGGTACAACGTATAGGGACACCTCTTCATGCCAACTCAACGCCAATTGACTTCTTGCTAATGTAAAATATAAATTTTTCATCCCTCTCTCAGGTTTTATTGGAGGATATACATTGAAGTCTATATGATTAGCTTGGGCTGCAGAGGAGGGGTGGCATGAATTAGATGGCCAAGGCCTAATGCTTATAATAAATTCACTCGATGGTAGGTAAATTATTCAACAAATCTAAAAATGAATTGTGAGAAAAGGTCTTTGTCAAATCCATGGTTAAATCATAGGCCCCTAGTGGTTTAGGGGTTATTGGTGCATCGTCTAACATTAAAGGGTAAACATGAAGAGTTTGTTAGGAATAATCACGAGTGGGTCATTGCATTAACCTCGGTTTTAGTCTCCAACCCAACCAAGCTTATCATCTTGGTCTGATTCAACCATATAAAGAAGGAGGTACCAAAGGGTTTGACGAAGTAGATGCTTCATGATCATTGTTTCCAATAAGAGCCCCTTTATTAGTTCCATGAGGGTTAAGCTTTCCATTCTTGGGGTGTATCGAAGAGGGTCTCTATAAACCCCAAGGGTAGATTTTTGAGGGGAAACGGGCCCCATGTGAGATTTTTCTATGTTGGCGCAATAGGATTAGACAAAAACATCTTAATAAAGAGTTGTCTTTGGTCCTTTGGAAGTCATTCACATTTCTTTTGTATAATTTTTTTACAATCATACGACATGTACGAGCATCATGTCATCTAACCCTATAGGAACTGTAATATAAATCAAGATCATAATCAAAGTGTCTTTGATTTTGGTTTTGTTGGAGCCCATAGTTTATAATTTTGTTGTTAAAGTTGAAGTTTGGGGGCCTCTGGCCTTGGTTCTGATATTGGTTCGGATATTCGCTCTGATATTGAATCGGACCTTGGGCTTGGACTTGCTGAGGTGGGGGAGAGGGATGAATAAATTCCACCACATTGACGAAAGAAGTGAAGTTGTTACTCCTTTGACTTTTGACATTCACATTAATTTTACTATTAATCATATTGTTGGTGTTAACAACATTCGACTTCTTGAATTGGTCAGTTACGTCATCCGTCGTAGCACCATGGTTCTTATTGAGGACTTTGGGTCCTCATTATTATTTTCTAAACCATTCGGGTAGTTTGAATTACCCTAGGAGGGGTTTACCAATATCTTATTTGAGTCATACATCTTTGGCCACTATCAATCACCACTTTTTCAATGCGGAGAACACCCTTAAATACCTCATTGTAGCTTCTAAGAGGAAACTTTTGAACCTCCTCCTTAGTTTCTCAATTGATAAAATTAAGGAACAAGTCATAAATCTCTGTTTGGTACATGTTTAGAGTGTTAGCTGAGGAGTAGAGGACTTATCGCCGACTCTGAATGAAATGTGGCAGATTCATTGTGCTCTTGCTTGATATGAAGGAATTCTTTGATTTTTGTTCGTAAGAGTTTGTTCATGTCAAAATCCTTTTTAAATTTGAAAAATAGTTGCTTGAACAAATGAATCGAGGATTCTGATATCTTGTAGTATCAGTCGAAAGAAATCCTCTCCAGGGTCTTAGGGAAAATCTTAGCGATAACTATGTCCCATGGGAGTAGCTCTCTAACGTAAGTGTCATATTCTTTGATATACGCATTTGTATCCCCCTCCCCTTTGAACTTTGGCAAGTGTTCATGGAAGCATTACACTTCATATGGAAAATTCAAGGGGCTCTTGAGATATTTAGTGTATGTACCGAACGCATAAGACTCTACCATGGATGACCCTTGATGGGGAGGTGGGGAAGGAATAAGAGGTTGATATGGCACACTATAAGCATTTATAGGGGCGTAAGGCATCCCCTGAGGTTGAGCATACGAGTCATAAAAAGAAATTATGTCCCCTACAATGATTTGTGATTTGGAATATATGTGGATTGTTCGAGGGAATGTAAAAAAACCAGGAAGAATTTCCATTTAGGATGACACTTGCAGGTTGGCACATGTGGGGGATACGCGTATGAAGTGTGAAAGGGCATACCTAACATGCCTGAACCAGTGAGAAGGTCATCGGGGTTAGGGGCACCCATGTAAACCGAGAGGGGGTAAAGGTACAACAGGAAAGTAACTAGAGTTCTCCACATGGTGGGGGATCTTACCTCACCCTACAAAAGGTGTAGTATGAGAAGGTTGGGCAAGCTCTAGTTCCCTAACTCTATCCACTAATGTTGAAATTACATCACCCATAGATGGTGTTGAATTTGGCTTAGGTGTTCCGAGTCCTGGGCTAGGAAGAAAACACACATGATGTCTTATTATGGATTGATTATTAGGAGGACACCCCTCTTTGGATGTGTTTCCTGTTGCAGGAGGATGGGTAGTGGAGTTTTTCTGGAGAAGAACATCAGTGTATCCTTGCATCCATTCCAAGGATTGGTCCATTGCGTTAAGATGTTGATTGCTTCGGGAGAAGTGTTCCAGGAGTTCCTTGCCTAACAATAGGTAAGATGTGAGTGAATTAGATTGCATGCTAATTTGTAGTCTTGACAAGACTTGAGGATTGAACCCTTTCTCTCCTGTGAATGTCATATTGTTTGAACTAGAGAACTCAAGTTATGGGTTGTACATAGGTTGATCAATCTCCTCAATCCTAATTGATGAACCATTTGATGGAACCTTGAGGGGGAGGAGTGTACAGGGAAGGTAAATTAGATGAGTAGTTATCAGCCTATCTAGATAGTGAGGGTGAATTTGCATACCCATGTGGTAATAATACGCTTCAAGACCCAAAATGGGCCCATCGTATTCCTGACTCAACATAGTGGGGGGTATATAAATACCCACATAATAATAGGAGAGGATAAGGATGGATGAAAGAAGGTAGAAATAATGGAAATGAAAAGGAACTAGTCCTTCACGTCGGGTTCACCAATTTTATACGTCTTAAAATCAACACATGATTTTAAGTGCATGCGACCTCCCGAGGTCATGTTGGGACAACCGAAATGGAATGGATAAATGGTTATGTGAAAACTATATAAAAAAATAGGTGAAATATATGAGAATGGGTAGAAATGGATAACAAGTGATCAATGCAATCTAATGTCCTCAACGAGCACTATGGGGATCTGCTCGTCTAAAGCAATGAATGCTTACCTCACTTGGGTGGGTGAAATGGAGCAATCGAGGAGAATGGAAAAATGAAGAAGTCTGTTGATATATGTGTCACCAAACGCTCTCTCGAATTGGATGCAAAATACAAGGAAATTACCCTGTGTTTGCCTCTCATAGAAGTCTCCAAACAAGGTCATGGAGGTGTGGGAGTAAATGTGTAAATAAGACGAATGGGTAAAATGTGGGGTCTAATCTCGACCTTATTGAATTTTCTAGAACTCGTAAGCGTTGTCTACTTTGACATTCAAGGCTATCAACTGTGAGATAATGGCGGGTGGAAGTGGTGTGGTCGGAAAACCAAGATTTTAAGACCCATTTCAATGTTTGTAAATAGATCAACTATGTTTGGTTGCGGGACTTGGGGGTCGTATACATAATCTCTTGGTTGTTGAGGACCTTGAATGGTCATGTGGGATGTGTAAACTACTAAAGCAAAGAAACAAACAATCTCACAAAGAAACCGTAAGAGGGCAAGGTTAATCCTAAGCCAACTAGGGATACATGGGGAGATATGTTAATTCCTTTCTAATTAACTCTATGTTCCTAATTTAACAAATAGAAATAAACATATTTAAATCAACTCAATTCAATTACTTTCCTTGAATTTAATTAAATCTACGTGTTACTAGAAACAAATTACCAAATGAAAGTTATCTAATTAAACAAAGGAAATAAACCAATCTATTTATTTTTGGTGTTTTTGATGATTTTGAATAAAATGAAATAAAACAAATAAAGAACTAATTAATCTAATGTTTTGTATTTTTTAATGCTTACTGGAAAACAAAAATACACACAAACAAATTAAATTGCTTCTACACTAAAACTAACATAACTAAACAAGAAAACAACCAGATGTGGCTATTTCCCTGTGTAGAATGGATCTAATCTATTCTAATTAAAACATGACTTTTCCAATTTGTAATTTTGGAGATCTATAATTTCCTCTATTATTTCCTTAGAGTCATGGGAAGAAAGGAAAGCTCCTCTAGCAGCTTTTCATTCCCGAAACTTCCCGGAAGAAAAAACAAGATCTATGCAAGCTTACAAAAATGAAGGGAAATTACAATAACACTAAGTAGATGCAAACCCACAAGGATGGGTAGGGAAACATCTTTCAGTTTAATCTTTGTGTGAATAAAGGAAAGCTATAATAATTGTTTTTCTTTGAATTGATGTACTATATAATATAATGTGGAATAATATCTACTCAAACAAAGAAATTTTTAAGAATCCAAATATATCCCCAACCTGAAAGTGTAGAGCTGTGACAGTTCCATTGTTGGTTTTGATTCATTTCCCCCTCAGATTATTTCTAATTTGGTGTTCAAACGAGCCCAAGGAACTTTGTTGGCTTGTGTGGAAGAAATGATGAAGAAACATTGGAGCTAGAATGGCTTGTAAGCAATCTGGTGGCAACGTAGGTGAGAGAATAACAAGGAAAGAGGATTGAGATTGCTTATGTATTTCTCAACATGATTATGGGAAGCATAATAGTGCAATTAAAAACAATAATCTCTAACCAATGCTCTAGATAGAATCTTGGATCTTATAGGAAAATGACAGAGAAATGGTCTAATCCATTTGGCAACCAAGAAATGCCACCTCTCTCAAAGAAGGGCAATTAACTCATAATTAACTGAAAGAAGGGAAGGAGAAGTTGGCACACATCAAATGAGATTAAGGACATCTAAATTGGTTAAGAAATATGAGCTAAAATCAAGTTTGAAGAATTTGGCATGCATTAAAAACACGCTAAAAGAGTCTCGGTTAAATGCGCAAGGGACCACTAGTCTATGTAGACATGCGGTTACGCAACCACAACTGAGGGTAGATCGGCAGTTACGTAACCGTCAGGGTGGTATTGTGACTTAAAGTAAAATGCCAAGGAAAAGGATAGAAAAATGATAAAGGAAAGTGGGAAAAACATGGAAATGGATGAGGAAAGCATTCTAAGCTACAAATATATACTACAAATGGGAAATTGGACTCAAACACCATTGGAAAAGATATTAATCATCATTGGGGATTTTAAACCATTTCAACAATGTAGTATGTGCAAAGTTAAGTGTGTACATTTCCCACACATCTAGGTGGGTTTTTAGATGATATCGGGTGTGTCATTCCTTTGCCAAACCATCCTTGTCCTTTTGGGCTACATCGGTCTCTTGATGTCTCTTAAGCGCCATGAGAATAAAAAGTTGTCAAACTTTGATGAGTGATAATTAACAAATCGCAACATTTGGGAATTTCTTGTCTGAACCTTCAGATGTGCATCTGGTCCACCCAAATAATATTATCTTAGTTTTTCCCATATCTCACCCATTTTTACAAGGTGGTAGTGAATGAAACATGACAAAAACCTTTAATTAACATCAATGTCAGGACATCTAGGGTGATATTTTACAATGGGCACCTCGTGGCACCAAAACAATTATTCCCACATGTCCAGGTGGGCTATTAAATTCTATCAGTGGTGTCCTTACACTTCCAAAATGTCACAATTCTTCCTAGCAACACTTTGGTATGTCGATGTCTCTTATGCGCCTTAAGAGCAAAAAGTTGTCGACTTTGTTGGTGATAAATAGAAAACTGTGGTGCTCGAGAATGACTCGTTTGAACCTATAGATGCGCATCTAGTTTTCCTTCAAAAGCCTAGCTCATTTTTCTCCCATATCTCACATGTTTGTTAAGTGTGGTAGAGAATGAAATGTGACAAGAAGCTTCAATTAACATTAGTGTTATAGATAGAAAATTGTGTTAAAAAATTAATACAAGATAAACACCTCATGGAAAAAAATGATGCATCCCACACGTCTAGGTGGGATTTTAGATGCTATCGATGGTGTTTTTCCTCTACCAAACCATCCCTGGTCCTTCTGAGATATGCCAGTTTTTTTATGTCTTTAAGAACCCTTAGATATAAAAGTTGTCAAACTTTGATGGGTGAAAATTAGCAAACCGTGGAACTTGGGAATGTCTCGTTTGAACCTATAGATACAGATCTAATTTTCCTACAAAATCCTATAGTAGTTTCTCTCATATCTTGTTCATTTGTTCATGATGGTAGTGAATGAAACATGGTAGAAACTTTCAATTAACATCAATGTTAGGGCATCATGGTGATATTTTATAATGGGTACCTTTTGGCACCAAATCGATGCTTCCCACACATCTAAGTGGGATTTTGGATGCTATTGGTGGTGTCGCTCCACTACTAAACCGTCCCAATCCTTTTGGGCTACGCCGTTCCATCGATGTCTCTTAAGCAACATGAGAATAAAAAATTGTGAAACTTAGAAATTTCTCATCTCAACCTATGGATGTGGATCTTGTCTTCCTACAAAATCCTATACCAGTTTCATCCATATCTCACCCGTTTGTGCATGGTGGTAGTGAATGAAATGTGGAAAAAAATTCAATAAACACCAGTGCTAGGGCATCCATGATGATATTTTCAATGGATACCTCTTGTCACCAAAATTTTAGTTCCCACATGTCTAGGTGGGCTGTTATGTGCTATCAGTGGTGTTGTTCCACTACTAAACCATCCTGGTCCTTCTAGGCTACACATGTCCATTGATGTCTCTTAAATGCCATGATAACCAAAAGTTGTCAACATTTGATGAATGATAACTAGAAAACAATGACACTTGGGAATGTGTCATGTGAACCTATGGCTACACATCTAATCCGCCTACAAAGGCATATCTCATTTTATCTCGTATCTCACTGGTTTGTTCACAATGAAAACAAATGTAATGTTGTAAAAACTTCATTTACCATCAGTGTTAGACATAAAAAATTATTTTAAAAAATTAATACAATATAGGAACCTTATGGTACTGAACCGATGGTTCACACATGTACAAGTTGGTTGTTATACATCATTGGTGGTGTTATTATGCTATCAAACCGTTTTGGTCCATTCAGGATACATCATTCTGTCGATGTCTCTTAAACGCCCTAAGAGAAAAAAGTTTTCAAACTTTGACGAGTGATAACTAAAAACTGTAGTGCTTGGAAATATCTCATCTAATCCTACGAATGCACATCTGGTCCCCCTACAAAACCCTAACTTAGTTTCTCCCATATTTCACCTATTTTTCCATGGTGACAGTGAGAAATGTGGAAATAATATTTAATTAACATCAGTGTTAAAGATAAAAGATTGTTTTAAAAAAAATACAATATAGCCACCTTGTAGCACCAAATGATGGTTGTAACACATCCTATTGAGCTGTTAGACACTTTCGATGGTATCTTTTTGTTGCAAAAAAGTATTGTTCCTTCAGGGATACGTCTGTTCGTCGATGTTTCTTAAGTGCCATGAGAGGAAAAACTTGTGAAACTTTGATGAGTGATAACTAGAAAATCGTGGTGCTTGGGAATGTCTCATCTAAACTTGTGGATGTGCATTTGGTTTGCCTACAAAATTCTATATTTGTTTCTCCCATATCTGTCATATTTGTTCATGGTGGCAACAAATAATGTGTGGCAAAAACCTTCAATTAACACTAGTGCCAAGGCATTCTCTCTCTCTCTCTCTCTCTCTCTCTCTCTCTCTCTCTCTCTCTCTCTCCTTCAATATAGGCGGTGATATTAGAATATGTAAGAGGTAAAAAAATGCTAAAAAAGATATTTCGTATGATATAAGTGGTGAAATGAGAATGTGTTCTTGTTAAAAAGAACATGAAAAAAACTATCTCTCTTTCTCTATTTCTCTCATTCTCTCTCGCTCTACGAAAAAAAATATTTAATGATTTGTAGAGATTTAAATGATAATTTTAAATATTTGTTAAACCTAATAATACTAATATTTTATTTGTAAGCATCGAATTTTGCACAAGAAAATATGACTTAGGAAAGTGCAACATTGCTGGCAAAACATACTTATCAACATGGACTTTCCAATAGAAAAAATAGTGAGCTCGACGTTGGAGTGGGAGAGACTTCGTCCTTACATTTTAACATGTATCTTAAGTATATGTATAAAAATATGGTTATGTTTTATTTACAACAATTGATCAATTAAATAGATTTGTTTGATTGGTATGTTATATTTTTTATGGCATATCATTTAAATTTCCAAAAACAACCAAAAGTAGGGAATCGACCAGTCCAAGTGGTAGAATTGAAATCAATCTAAACGTAAATAATAAGAAATGCATAAGCAACAAATATCCCACGCAAAACAACATTTGACACATCTGAACCATTCTTTTTTGAACGTTGTTGACATATCCGCAGGAAAAACTTTTAACTTTAATGATTTTTCATAATCAGATAGATTATGGATCAAATTATGTATGATTCTCATTTATGTAAAAATTTTCATTAATTTCACAAATTTGTAATGTGTAATGTTTGTGTAATATTTAATTTATTAACTTTCTTAGTTATTATAAATTTAATATGTATTTTACGTTGAAGGCATATATATATTTGAAGCGAGACTTCTCAAGGATTGACAATCAACGCACTGGAGCATGCTTCCATGCATGTGTTGAAAATTAGAGGGTGTTGAGTGGGTATTGCCCTATCAATTTGGATTGCGTTATTGTATGTCAGTAACCATACAAAGAATTTCTTTGCAATTTCATTGGCCTCCATGACAAGCGTATTTAGAGTTTTCAACGAGTCGTTAACGACTGGAGACACACAACAATGTATGTGTCGTGCCTAAAAATATTCCCCAATTTCAATCTCTAGTTTGTGACTCAACCACACCATTTAACTTGGGCTCCATTTGTGGCAATCTGATTTCTTTTTCTCTAATTCGACGAACAACACTTTGGCCCTATTCCCTTGGGCTGCAAGGATCCCAGCTTCTAGCAAGGCATCGATAATTATCACACAATATTTTTCTTGAATCCACCAAAATGAGCCACCGTAGTACTCTTAAGGGTAGTTGATCACGGATCTCAATAAAAATGGTGCATAGGGTTACGATTTGTATTATTTTGGTCGATTTTGTGTTGCTTAGGCATGTCATTATAGAGGGGACCGATGTTCATTGGTTTTCATTGCATGACATGATTTTACACAAACTCGGTTTGAATTCTATCCTCGACCAATATCCATACATTCAAAACATTCCAATTATTGAAATTTGTTGTCTCATCGATAGATTATAATCTTCAAAATAATTAAATGAATTATAATCTTCAAAACAATCAACCAAATTATATTCATCAAGTTGAAGCACTCCATTTTTATAACCTTTCATGAGCTAGAGGATTGAAGGATGACCCAAATGACAAAAAGAAAAAGAAAAAAGATCAAGTGATGTGGGACTTGCAAGTATTTAGTTACAATGTATTTACTTTTTGATTTTCATTCATGTCTTCGCCTTTTCTAAAACACTCAATGTTGTCCAAAAAAAATATGTAATCTATATTTCACTTGTTACCAAAATATTGTGTAACATTATTAAATAAAATGTAATATTAATAATAATGAGTTTATATAACTCATATTAATAATATAGTTGTAATAGTTTTATTATTGGTGAGTTGTGAGAACAACTCACGTAACTATTTAGAGTGAAAGATATCTTAGGGATAAGTTTGAGAGATTGTAGGGATTAGAGAGAGATATGTGGGTTGTTAAGGATTGATGTTGACTCCTTGTATTAAGGAGAACATCCTCCTATATAATGTAAACTCCTTCTATGTAAAGACATCCGAATGAATTCAGTTTCTAAATTATAATATTCGGTGTTGTTATATAATTGTGTAGTATTTAACATCACTCATATGACTAATCACTAGAAGGGCTCTATTGTCGATACATATAGCTAGAAACATGTGCTACAACGTTCTACTAGAATGAGGCATTGCGACCATATCACAACGTTGGAAACTTTTGGATTTTCTGTTTATTTATTTTGGCCCATTTAATCATATATTGTATCATGTCAATAGTTTAATCGAGTTCAAAACTATAAAGTGAAGTACATATAATAGAATTTCGTCGGGTTAGAATTATTTGTCGTGTGCAATAGGTATGGGGCTTGCATGTATTTAATTTCCATCATTTCATTTCCAACTTTCCCTTCATGTCTTTTTCTTATCTACCAAATTAAACATCATCTAGTTGACGACCTCAAAGCCATAATACAATAAATTAAAAAATATAAAGTATGTTCCATACGTAATTTCTCTCTTGTGATCAATTGTTCGATGTGTTCAACTCTTGATGATTCTTTTTGCATTCCCTACTTCCTTACCATTAATTCAAATAAAAACTGAAAAGGGGGCTTGCCAAGTTCTACAAGAAGTTATAATTTTAAACTATTTTTCGCTTGGACACTAATTCTAGACCTCTACTTACATTATGATATATCTCACAAAATAGTGTTGTGACTTCTTAAAGAACAAGAATTTTCTCCTTCATTTCCTAGCCATTATTGTCATGTGACTATTTAGGATCTATTTTCACACTTGTCCTCGAACCCACTTTCTTTTCCCTTGCACTTCTCCACCATCATACCCTCCATTTAATCCCTCTTACTCTCCCATTGTTTCTCTCCCCAATTTGACTTCCAATATATTCCCTTCCACATTTATGTACATTTCAATTTTTACATATCATTGCTAATTGAATATACATGTCATTTTAACGTTTGAAATTATGTTTTTACTTGTCAAAGTCATATTTCACATATTAATGTATTTTAACATTTAAAATGACTAAAACATCTAAACACCTTTGCAAAATAGGAAACATGGGATGGGAGTGCAGGCAAGGCAAGCAGCCGTTGGCACGGTTTTCGAACAAAAAAAGGTCATGAAGCCCTTAGTTTACGAGTCATGCCCCCATGCATGTTGAAAAAGTAGAATGAATTTATTAAAGGAGCTCCGTCGAATCATGAATTATATGTACGCCATCATGAATATCTTCATACACGTGCCTGTTGCATGATTTTTATATGCGATCATGAATACTGAATATTTTAGTTAGTATTTGTTTCACCTCATTCTTTATTTGTTTCACCTTATTTGTTGTGTCCTAAAATGGGATGCAAGGGCCGCCAAGCCCGGGAATCATGGAAAATTTGATCCCCTATGGACATGACCCTTTAGAATCGAGAGGTGCAAGCAACACAACTCATTTGAGCTCGAAACTATGGAGGGTGATCCCTTAGCCATTCTGGTAAACAAGATCCACCTAAAGTTATTCTTGTAAGTCCTTTGGCAATATTGTATTATATGTACAATTTCTTTTATTTTCTTTGTCTATTTTGTTTTTGCAATAAGTGTCTCAGACACGTGTCCCTTTCAAAGGTACTTTTCCACTTTTAAATTCATGAAGGAGCTATATCTCCTGTTTTAGTTCCAAAATTAATGATCTAGCAATTTCCTCGGCGCTCAAGGAGAGAAAATATTTCGGAGTGACACGAACCTCCTCGAAAGACACAGAGCATCGCACTTGAGTCCATTAATAAGTGTTAGGAATAATATTAGATATTGTGAACATTATTATGAGTGTGGAAATAAATAATATAGTGTAATGTAATACAACTATTTATGAGTTGTTAACTCATGTAAATAGTTGTAACTAGATAATGTTTGTTGTGAGAAAATAATGGGATTGAGAGTTTGAGTGAGATATTGTGGGGATTAGGAGAGATATGTGGGATAAGTTGAGAGATTTGTGGAGAGATAAGTGGATTCAAGATGAGATTTGACTCCACCATAATAGGAAGGTCAATCTCTATATATTGTAATCTCTTTATGAATAATACGGTCTCGAATTAGTTGAATTCTGTGTCTTTTATATGGTTTATTTGTTTACAATATGGGTGAAATATAATATTTGGTATCAGAGCGAACTTGATCTTTGCCTGTGCGTTGGAAAGGAGAGACCGTTTCTTTTTCTACTGCTGCGTGGAGAGGCAATGATCTGAGGATCAAACACAAGCTGGACATGGAGATTTACTCAGCCACCTGCGTAAAAACTTTCCCCTGCCCGTGACCACATTGAGAAGTCTTCTTTTTGCGTGGAAATTGAACTTGTTGCTATTGCGTGGAAAGGAAGAATTCCTTGCGTGGAAGTTTTGAGTTATTTTTTTATCATTTTCTACGCTGAGAGAAAAAGATTCTTCATACATGCGTGGAAAAGATTGGAATCTTCTATTGCGTGACTGATTTGCTGCGAAGTGAAGGAAGGCAGCACGTGGGTGGAGAGAAGACTGTCTGCGTGGAAAGAAAAATGTGGAGACTGCTGCGTGGAAAACAACCAGCATGAAGACCTTCATCTGCATACGTGGAAGAACATCATATTCTTCTAATTAATTAAAACTTTGAACGCAGATCCTCTACCATTGTGCATCTTCAGAAACATCCACGTGCATGGTGACTACATTCCAAGTTCCAAGGTCGATATGTTTTGATTTTATTTATGTCGAGTAAAGAGTCAATATTATATAGTCGTTTATGTGTCTATTAGTTTGGTGTTTATATGTCGTTTTGTTTTTTATATTGTCTTGTTTATTGTTCATTTGGTGTTATAAACGTGTCATTACAAGAATCATTTTAAAAAAAATATAGTGTCTATTACATGTCACATTGTCAAAATCATGTCGTCCTCATTGTTTTGTAAGTAAGTGTACGTCCATACACTTTGTCAAAAGTTTACCATTTTTTGGGTCAACATCATAATGGAGCAATTGGGATACCTTGAAAAATTCAAAAATATATGTTGAGTCGGCTCTAATATATATTTTGTGTCGTGTCTATTTTATAAAGAGTCGTCATCAAAATTGAGTCGAAAATTTGTTACTAAAAAAAAAAAAAAAAACAAAAGGACAAATGAGTGCATTTTCAGTGTAATCCGACACTCTATTTTTAAGGAAAAATGCAAATGAAAACTGTTCTTGGCTTCGGGGGCTCCGCCCCTCGACCCTGCCCTGTATCGCGATAGGGAACGCGTATCGTCCTCGGCTATACTTTTTGTTGAGTTAGCAGGACATTCAGATGGAGGCTGGAGGCAACGGAGGCAGGAGGGCAATCGCGACCTCTCGTCAGGCACCATCGATGAGGCCGTGGTATTGATTTGGTGGCCAAGTATTTCAGTTGTGTGTTTCATTGTTTGTAATAAGAACAGATGTCACATTCCTGTTCAGAGTTGTATTTCCTTTTATAACCTCCTGATGTAAATATGTTGTAGTAGAAAGATAAAAGCATAAGAAAAAGTAGCATCATGTTTTTCTTGAAGAGGATGAACAAAGGTTCATGAGCAGGGGCTCGTACCTAGGACAAAGGTATGTTTTGTCGAACAGGGGTTCGTATTGATGAACAGAGGTTCATGAACAGGGGTTCTTACCTTGGACTGAGGTCCATATGTGTACCAAGATCATGAGCAAACAGGGGTGTGCAAGCTGCAGAGAAAGTGTAACTATTCTTTTCTACATTGTTCACATTAGGGGAGTGTATGTGTGGAAATAATAATGTTAACAATAGGGGAGTGAATGTTAGGAATAATATTAGATATTGTGAACATTATTATGAGTGTGGAAATAAATAATATAGTGTAATGTAATACAACTATTTATGAGTTGTTAACTCATGTAAATAGTTGTAACTAGATAATGTTTGTTGTGAGAAAATAATGGGATTGAGAGTTTGAGTGAGATATTGTGGGGATTAGGAGAGATATGTGGGATAAGTTGAGAGATTTGTGGAGAGAGATTTGTGGAGAGATAAGTGGATTCAAGATGAGATTTGACTCCACCATAATAGGAAGGTCAATCTCTATATATTGTAATCTCTTTATGAATAATACAGTCTCGAATTAGTTGAATTTTGTGTCTTTTATATGGTTTATTTGTTTACAATATGGGCGAAATATAATAATAAGAAAGGGACCATTGTGAGAAGTGACCCTGTTTACGTGCGAACCATTACTCATAAAGTGAGGGTGGCTCTTTAATTATTGAAGAACATTCAATGTGTTAAATCTAAACGTGAAGGTTCCCCAAATCAATTACCAAATTTCGAGCTAAGGGAATTCTAACTATCTCTAAATTCTTTCAAGGAACACCATGGCAACCTCTAGTTTTGCACCAGTAGCCAGGTGTTACACAGGGTGACCCTACCCCCCTCAAACTATACATCGAATACTGAAGTTTCCAGATGAAGGGTCCCGTTCAGCGATCTTACCATGATCTCCGACGCCGCCTGACAATGTTTTTGACCTAGTACTCAACTGAGAAAACCTAAAGATTTAAGGGAGGTGGCCTCTTCCAGATTCCTCAAGCTGGGAGATTCTCGAATCTTTCGGCTCTAGGACCTGGAGCACCATGCTTGCCTAGTACATGGTGCCCCTTACACACCCATGCCCGGAACTCATTCAGATGTGTGCAGACTGTTTCGAGTCCAGAACCCACACCATTCAAGGTAGATACTTAAGGGTAGTAACTACGCCACAAGCTATCAGGGACATGTTGGCTCTGACAAAAACCAAGCGGCTAGTTTCTATGACATGGCCAAACTCCAAACTGTCTGTGCACAATGTCAAAACAAAGCTTCATTCCTTCGTAAGGAACTAAGATAGGTGGATACGGGTAGTTCGTAAACCGCTAGTTTTCCCATACCACTAAAATCACTTTTAACAGACTCTCAGGATGTCTACTACATGTTGGCCTTCATCTTCGGGCATGATTCAGACATGGGCATCAAAGATTGGAAGATGGCAGCCATGTTCCACATGAGGTCTATTGCCGAGGATCGGGCGTATCATTTCAACTTCACAAAAGTCATCACGGGATCCATTTGCGAACAACTTGACCGATTCTCAGTGTCCTTAACCTTTAGGTATTCGTCTTATTTGTTTCACCTCATTCTTTATCAATTGTCCTTTGGGGATTGTGTGACCATTGAATAGGTTACAATATCAAGAAGTGAAACAAATGGGCTTCATTTTTTCATTTTAACAAGACACAAAGGCTTCCTTTTCAATTTTGATTTTAAAAAAAAAAAAAATTAATGTTGGATTTGTCTTCTTTTGTAATTTTTTTAATAGTTGGGACTTTATTTATGTCTTTGTTGTTGTGTAGACACACAAAATATAAGACTTTTGCCCAACCACCAAAGCTATAGATAGATATCAACCTAAGTATGAAAGAGCATGCGAATTTGGGTATTCAAAAATATCACTCTTAAAAAAGCGATCAAAGTTGCACGCCTTGGATTTTTTTACATAATCCCTCACTTATTATTGACTATTACACTTCTGGTAAAATTGATTTGTTACAAGTGGGTTGGTTATTTGTAAATTAATTTACATTGTGAAGCACAGGAGTGGTTCTTTATGGCATCATGACAACCATTTTGTCGATACAGGCAGACTCTTAATTGTAATAAACACGCACACACACACTATCCTCCATCTTTCGAGAAATAAAATCTTATATGGCTAAAAGGCACATTTGAGTGCCTTGTGGGATGGGGGACTTTGCGGGGCAGGCTTCTCCACCGTTGGCGACCTCAAAGCCATAATACAATAAATTAAAAATATAAAGTATGTTCCATACGTAATTTCTCTCTTGTGATCAATTGTTCGATGCGTTCAACTCTTATGATTCTTTTTGCATTCCCTACTTCCTTGCAATTAATTCAAATAAAAGCGAAAAGGGGCTTGCCAAGTTCTACAAGAAGTTATAATTTTAAACTATTTTTCGCTTGGAAACTAATTCTAGACCTCTACTTACATTATGATATATCTCACGAAATAGTGCCGTGACTTCTTAAAGAACAAGAATTTTCTCCTTCATTTCCTAGCCATTATTGTCATGTGACTATTTAGGATCTATTTTCACACTTGTCCCCGAACCCACTTTCTTTTCCCTTGCGCTTCTCCACCATCATACCCCTCCATTTAATCCCTCTTACTCTCCCATTTTTTCTAGATAATTTAACTTCTCAATATATTCCCTTAGCGTTTAGTGTACATTTCAATTTTTACATATCATTGCTAATTGAATATACATGTCATTTTAACGTTTGAAATTATGTTTTTACTTGTCAAAGTCATATTTCACATATTACTGTATTTTAACATTTAAAACGACTAAAACATCTAAACACCTTTGCAAAATAGGAAACATGGGATGGGAGTGCAAGCAGCCGTTGGCACGGTTTCGAACAAAAAAGGGTCATGAAGCCCCTCGGTTTACGAATCACGCCCCCACGCATGTTGAAAAAGCAGAATGAATTTATTAAAGGAGCTCCGTCGAATCACGAATTATATGTACGCCATCATGAATATCTTCATACGTGCCCTGTTGCACACGTTTTTATAAAATATTTGAGAATACCTATGTTTGGGGATTTGCGATACCGTAGAGTGTGCTTTCTCATAGCTCGCCGCCTCCTCATACTTTTTACGACTGCGCTCCACTAATGCTTTCAACTTTATTATTACTCTGCCCCATTCAAACCCCCGTCAAAATACTTAGGTACCTACGCCCAGCTAAAACAAAAATAGATATTTTTTTACAGGAAATAGCAGGTAATCAAATTCGTGTAGGTATCTGGAAGATTCTCTACAAGAAAAAGTTGGAACAGCAACAAAATTAATTAAAAGAAAAAACTGGAATGGATGAGGATGACGATTTATCCGTTGAGGGAAGGAGCCGTTGATGATAAAAACTGGAATGGATGAGGATTGATCCTTTGAAGCAAGGAGCCGTTGATGACAAAAACTATAAATCCCTCCGTGAATCTGTATTTTCATGCCCTCCTCCATTCTGCATATTTTGTCTTCGTTTTGTGTTCGGCGATCAGCAATTTCATTTTGTTTCATGTTTTTTATTGTTTGGAGTTTTTGGTAGCACGGCCGTGCTGTTTTTATTCTTCGAGTTGTCCGTTTCTCTTTGTTTGTTCGAGTTTTTGTAAACTCTTTTATGTTTTTTTCTGGTTTATGGCTGTGTGCAGGGTTAAATTTGACGGCCACCTCTGCCTGTCAAACAATTTTCGAGTGACGGTAATTTTTCAATACTGCCCTTCAAAAACACAAAACAATGTTATTTTTTACTAATTATTCTATATTTATTATATCTTTTTGATATATATTTACATATATTTTTATATTTTATATACAAATCTATATAAAAATGACGGCCAAGTTTAAAATATACAAGTCGCGTGTGACGGTTAGATAAGATATTTACAAGTATTTTACGTCTAAAATCACTAAAAACGTCTAAACGGCCGTCAAATTTAACCCCTGGCTGTGTGTATATGTATGGTTTTTTCTTCTTCTTCGATGCACATCAGGTCAAAGCAGAGCAAATGAAGCGGTCATGGATGCATCATCTGCTGGTAAGTATTCCGTCTGTGTCTTTAATGTCATAGGCTCCACAGTTCACCTTTGTGTGTTTTGCAACTAATTACTACTATGTACACAGGAAGGTTGAAGCGAAGATAAGATTATCATGGTAAAGGTGGTAGTCGCCAACACATGCACGGTAACAAGAAACTCCCCAAATGATGCGACAATAAAGAGGTTCTCGCGGCCCTGACGTTTAATTTTCCGGTCTTGTTACGCCTTTTTCTAATCTTAATTCTCTTATCACGGCCGTGCTATCACATCTTTGACTCTGTTGTTTATAGTCTGTTTTTGTGCTCATGCTTGTTTAATGAGTTTACATATATATATTTGTGTGTGTGTGTTTTTGGTGGTTCGTGTTGTGGTGTTTGCTCGCAATTTCTTGGTGAGGGAGAGAATGGCAAAGGCGAGGAAGTAATCAGATGGAATCAGATCAGCCAAAGAGCAGAGCAGACTGGATCTGCCTTCGGTAAATTCTTCCAAGTTTTGCATAATTCTTAGCAGGGCAACTTCAAATGTGTTTTTGAGACATTTGGATTGTTTTACCTGCGTCTCGAGGGCAACCTTGAATGTGTTTTTGAGGCATTTTCGAATCCATTGGATTAAGGAGAACCGTGAGAAACATCGCATATGTTGTGGACCACCATTAAGGATCACAAAATTGTTGAGCTTTATTATTAACTAAACTAGTCATGGAGCTTAGGATTCATTGTTTATGTGTTATGTTATATCCTGCATGTAAGATATATCTGATTTTTGTGTTTTTTTTTAAATTTTATTCCCATTTTGTTCAGGGTTTCAAGGGCAATGGTAAGCTTCTTCCCTTGTTAGAAGAAGCGTTGCAGAAACAAGAAATGGCCCATCCGGCAGCGTCATGTAAAAGTGGATATCAAACTCGGCTTGGGCGAGGCAGAGAAGGAGCTTTGCGAAAAATATGATGGGACATATATCCCACAGGGCCTATATGACTACATCTGTTTTGTTTGTTAAATGGTCTCCTCTGTTAATTGCAGTTGCTGACCCAGTTATGTAGAAAATTTTAACGGTAAATGTGTAGTCTTTTTGTGTTGTGTAGGATTTTGAGCAATTGTTTTCTTTTTTGATGATTTTTCGTTAACGCACTCCGAATAAAGAGTACATAAAGTCACTCCCATTCCAGTAAGAGGGTTGCCGGATGACAAGAATAAACAAGGCTGGGTCTGCTTTTTGTTTTGCTGTCTTTGCATGCTTTATTTTTCGTTTTGTTGTTTTTGCTGCTTTGCAGTGTCATTTTGTTTCATGTTTTTGATTATTTGCAATCTCTTCCCACGACCGTGCTACTTTTTATTTCTGATTGTTTTGTTTTTTTGGTCAGTTTTAATGTGTTCTTAATGATTATTTTGGGTTTGTATAGTTTTTTGAATTTATGTCTTATTTAAATTGTTTTTTTGTGTTTTTGGCAATTTTTTCTTTTACTTTTAATATTTGTGGAGGTATCATAACAACCAAAGAGAGGAGTAGAAAATGTCAGATCAGCCAAGGAGCAGAGCAGATTGGATCTTCAGGTAATTATTCCCCCTTTCTGCATTATCTTTTGCTTGCCTGAGGAATGCCCCTGATGTTTAAGATTTTCCTGAGCAAAGGCTTAGTTACGGGTTCAGATTAATAACCTCATCTTTAATTAGTTGAATTTTTTTAAGGTAACTGGTAAAATTTCACAAGCATGCACCGATTTATGTTTATAAACTGCAAATTAAGTTTCTGAAATCGTGTAGTCTTTTGTTATAGCAGCATGAAGATTTTTAAATAATGGGTTGTTTCCTACTTTCGTTGTAGAAGATTGTGGTACTCCACTAAAAAAATCTAGAAGATGCACTGTTCTAATGATATTTTCCATTCAAGGATGCCATGTATCACAGACTTGGCATGAATTTTGTTATTCATTTGAAGAAGTGTTAGTTTACAAATAGTAGTGACAGAAATATTTTTTTCAGGTAGACTCTTTCTGC
The DNA here is from genome assembly GCA_018340775.1 of Taxus wallichiana var. yunnanensis. Lineage (NCBI taxonomy): Eukaryota > Viridiplantae > Streptophyta > Pinopsida > Cupressales > Taxaceae > Taxus > Taxus wallichiana. The sequence continues at coordinate 998,892,361 of CM031242.1, read as the reverse complement.
CATGAAAGAGAGTGAACACTACATTGAAACTTTCTAAGCTTATCAAAGGCCCACGAGAAGTTGTGTACTCCATTGAAGAAGCCAGAATTTCAAAGCGGTTCTAATGTATCTCCTTGTTCAGGTATGCCTGATTTTGCAAGAACAAATCAATGAAATATGTTCTTTCTCAAGTGTCTGTTCTTCCGCAAACTGAACTTCCTGAATTGATGATGCCTGAGCCCTAAAATATCTGAAATTTACAAGCCACACTAATGTATTCCCTTCTTTAAAAGAGTACTGCAAAATCTCTTTGTTTACATATATTTTTTTTGGAGAGAATACAAGCATTCCTCCTATTCAGGTATTGCCAAGACCTTACAAAAGCTGTAAAGTGCCTCTTTTCTCTAACACCTTAATTATAGAGAAATTTTGTACTCCAAGAAACCCGAGCTTAAAGAATAGTACGACTCTCTTGCATAAAGAGGGTTCGAAGTTCCATACTAAAGAGAATTACAAACTTGGACGGACTTCGTGAAATATGTTATTAAGGGTCATAATATCCTTCGGTGCTGTAGTAGTCAAATACTTTGTTTCATTTTGTTTTCTTTGGTTGAATTATAAATATAATATTAAAATATACTAGTATATAAGATATCACATATGATCAAATAATAAAATAGATTATAGTCGATATTTTATAATAATATAGATTATAGTCGATATTATTTAAATATATTCTAGTGTTATGGATATGTGTGCCCTCGTGCTATTATTATATATAATATAATGTTATTAATACCTAGTAAATGCATGAAATAGTATATATAGTACATTATTAAAATGTGATCTTATATATGTGTGTGCGCTATTACATACAATAAAATTATATTATATTTAATTTATTATTAAATAAAATATAATTAAATTGGGTAGTGGTTTTAGAAATTATAAATAATGTTAATATATCAAATATTAAAAAGATATTAACTATAATATAACATAAGATTATAATTAAATACTACATAGATATATTAAAATATATTAATATTAGAAATAAAGTAATTTATTTTATATACTATATATATATATATATATATATATATATATAATGTATAAATATAATAAAATAGTATGTATTATATTAAACTATTATATGTATATTAATATAATATATTTATTTTTATATTAAGATGTATATTAATAATAACTTAATATTAATAGTTTATAATATAATTATCAATTATATTATAAAATGTTAAATATTATTATATACATAGTAATATAATATATTTATAATTCATTAAATATTGTATAATATTAATTATTGTTAATATAATAATTTATTTTAAATATTCCAATAATATTATATATACATAAAAATATTATTAATATTATTAATAAACTACATTAATATTATTAAGTGTATTAATATTAATGTGGAGGGAGAGATATAGAGGGTGCGGTGGGAGAGGTGGATGTAGGAAGGGGTGTGTAGTATGAAGAAAGGGGGCGGAAGAAGAAGGGGATTAAAAGGAGAGGAGGAGATATATGTACGAAGAATTGGGAGGGGTATGGAGGGAGAAAGGGGGTTTAGAGTTAGAGGGAGATATGTTGAGGGAGAATTAGGAGGGTGTGGAGGGAGATGAGGGAGAGATATAGAGGGTGTAATGGGAGAGGTGGATGGAGGAATGGAGTGTGTAGGGTGCGAGGGTGTGGAAGAAGAATAGTGATTTTGACGAAGAAGAGGGAGGGAGTGGAGGGATAATTAGGAGGGGTGTGGAGTAAGGGGGTTTGGATGGAGCAGAGGTGTGGAAGGAGGGGTGTGGAGGGAGAAGGGGGTTTAGAGTTAAAGGAGATATATGAAGGAGAATTGGGAAGGGTGTGGAGGGGAGAGTTGTGGAAGGAAGGAGTGTGGATGGAGAGGTGGATGTAGGAATGGGTGTGTAGTCTGCAATGGGTGTGGAAGAAGAGTGATTTGGATGGAGGAAGGGGTGTGAAGGGAGAAGGGGTTTAGAGTTAGAGGTAGATATATGGAGGGAGAATTGGGAGGGGTGTGGAGGGAGAGGGAGATATATGGAGGGAGAATTGGGGGGGTGTGGAGTGAGAAGGGCGTTTAGAGTTAGAGGGAGATATATGGAGGAGAATTGGGAGGGGTGTGGAGGGAGAAGGGGCGTTTAGAGTTAGAGGGAGAATTAGGAGGGGTGTGGAGTGAGGGTTTTGGATGGAGTGTGGAAGGAGAAAAGGGAGGGATATAGAGGGTGTAGTGGGAGAAGGGGGTTTAGAGTTAGAGGGAGATATATGGAGGGAGAATTGAGAGGGGTGTTGAGGAGAGATATAGAGGTGCGGTGGGAGAGGTTGATGTAAAAATGGGTGTAGGGTGCAATGGGTGTGGAAGAAGAGTGATTTGGATGGAGAAGAGGGAGGGAATGGAGGGAGAAGAGGGAGGGGAGTTTAGAGGAGATATATGGAGGAGAATTGGGAGGGTGTGGAGGGAGAAAGGGGGTTTAGAAGAAGAGGGAGAGATATAGAGAAGTACAATGGGAGAGGTGGATGGAGGAATGAGGTGTGTAGGGTGCCAGGGGTGTGGAAGAAGAATGATTTCGACGGAGATAGGGAGGGAGTGGATGGATAATTGGGAGGGTGTGGAGTGAGGGGGTTTGGATGGAGGGGAGAAGTGTGGAAGGAGGGGGTGTGGAGGGAGAAGGGGGTTTAGAGTTGGAGGGAGAATTGGGAGGGCGTGGAAGGAGGAGTGTGGAGGGAGAGATATAGAGGGAGTGCAATGGATGTGGAATAAAAATTATTTGGATGGAGAAGAGGGGAGTGGAGGGAGAAGTGGGAGGGTGTAAAGGGAGAGGAGGGAGATATATGGAAGGAGAATTGAGAGGGGTTTGGATGGAGTGTGGAGGAGAGAGAGAGAGAGATATAGAGGGTGCAAGTGGGAGAGGGATGGAGGAATGGGGTGTGTAGGGTCGAGGGTGTGGAAGAAGAAGAGTGATATTGACGGAGAAGAGAAGGGGAGTGGAGGGAAAATTGGGAGGGGTGTGGAGGGAGATATGGAGGAAAATTGGGCAGGGTTGTGGAGGGGAGGCGTGGAAGGAGAGAGTGTGGAGGGAGAGATATAGAGGGTGCGGTGGGAGAGGTGGATGTAGGAATGGGTGTGTAGAGTGCAATGGGTTTGGATGGAGGGGAGAGGTGTGGAAGGATGGGGTGTGGAGGGAGAAGGGGTTTAGAGTTGGAGGGAGATATATGGAGGGAGAATTGGCAGGGTTGTGGAGGGGAGGTGTGGAAGGAGAGAGTGAAGGGAGAGATATAGGGTGCAAGTGGGAGAGGTGGATGTAGGAATGGGTGTGTAGGGTGTCTGATAGGTGTGGAAGAAGAGTGATTTGGACGGAGAGGAGGGAGGGAGTGGAGGGAGGAAGGGGTATGAAGGGAGAAGGGGGATTTAGAGTTCGAGGGAGATATATGGAGGGGAGAATTAGGAGGGGTGTGGAGTGAGGGGTTTGGATGGAGGGAGTGTGGAGGGAGAAGAGGAAGAGATATAGAGGGTGCAAAGTGGGAGAGGTGGATATATGAATGAGTGTGTATGGTGCAATGGGTGGAAGAAAAGTGATTAGGATGGAGAAGAGGGACGGGTGTGGAGGGAGAAATGGGTGTGAAAGGAGAGAGGGGTTTAAAGGGAGAGGAGGGAGATATATGGAGAGGAGAATTGGGGTTTAGAGTAAGATATATGGAGGGAAAATTAGGAGGGGTGTGGAGTGAGGGGTTTTGATAGAGGGAGAGATATAGAAGGTGTAGTTTGAGGTGGATGAAGAAATGAGATGTGTAGGGTACAAGGGGTGTGGAAGGAGTTATTTCGACGAAAAAGAGGGAGGGGAGTAGAGTGAGTGGGGTTTTGATGGAGGGGAGAGGTGTGGAAGGAGGGGGGTGTGGAGGGAGAATGGTGTTTAGAGTTAGAGGAAGATATATGGAGGAAGGAAGAATTGGGAGGGGTGTGGAGGGAGAGGTGTGGAAGGAGAGATAGAGGGTGCAGTGGGAGAGGTGGATGTAGAAAGGGTGTGTAGGTTGCAATGGGTGTTGAAGAAGAGTGATTTGGATGGAGAAGAGGGAGGGGGTGGAGGGGGTAAGGGGTGTGAAGGGAGAAAGGGGTTTTAGAGGGAGAGAGGAGGGATATATGGAGGGAGAATTGGGAGGGGTGTGGAGAGAGAAAGAAGGTTTAGAGTTAGAGGGGGATATATGGAGGGAAAGTAGGAGGGGTGCAAGGGGTGGGAAGACAGAGTGATTTTGACGGAGAAGAGGAAGGGGTGTGGAGTGAGGGGTTTGGATGGAGGAGGTGTGGAAGGAGGGGGTGTGGAGGGAAAAGAGTGGTTTAAAGTTGAAGTGAGATATATGGATGGAGAATTTGGAGCGGTGTGGAGGGGAGTGTGGAAGGAGGAAGTCTTGTAGAGGGAGAGATATAGAGGGTGCGATGGGAGAGGTGGATATAGGAATGGGTGTGTAAGGTGCAATGGGTGTGAAAGAAGAGTGATTTGGATGGAGAAAAGGGAGGGGAGTGGAAAGAGAAGTGGGAGGGGTGTGGAGGGTGGAAGGGGTGTGAAGAGAGAGGGGGTTTAGAGGGAGGGGAGGGAGAATTGGGAGGGTGTGGAGGGAGAGATAAGGAGGGTGTAGTGGGATAGGTGGATGTAGGAATGGGTGTGTAGGGTGCAATGGGTGTGGAAGTAGAGTGATTTGGATGGAGAAGAGGAGGGGAGTGAAGGGAGGAGTGGTGTGGAGGGAGGAAGGGGTGTGAATGTAGAATGTGGGTTTTAGAGGGAGAGGATGGAGATATATGTAGGGAGAATTGGGAGGGTGTGGAGGCGAGCGAGTTTAGAGTTAGAGGAGATATATGGAGTGAGTATTAGGAGGGTTGTTGAGTGAGGGGTTTGGATGGAGGGAGTGTGGAGGGAGAAGAGGGAGAGATATAGAGGGTGCAATGGGTGAGGTGGATGGAGGAATGGGGTGTGTAGAGTGCAAGGGGTGTGGAAGATGAAGAGTAGTTTCGACGGAGAAGAGGGGAGTGGAGGGATAATTTGGAGGGGTGTGGAGTGAGGGGGTTTAGATAGAGGGGAGAGGTGTGGAAGGAGGGAGTGTGGAGTGAGGAGGGGGATATGTAGGGAGAATTGGCAAGGTTGTAGAGGGAAGTTTGGAAGGAGGGAGAGTGGAGGAAGAGATATAGAGGGTGCAGTGGGTGAGGTGGATGTAGGAATGGGTGTATAGTGTGCAATGGTTGTGGAAGAAGAGGGATGGGATTGGAGGGAGCACGGAGGGGTGTGGAGGGAGGAACGGGTGTGAAGGGAGAAGGGAGGTTTAGAGGGAGAGGAGGGAGATATATGGAGGGAGAATTGGGAGTAGTGTGAAGGGTTTGGATGGATGGGGGAGAGGTGTGGAAGGTGGTAGTGTGGAGGGAGAAGAGGGAGAGATTTAGAGGGTGCAATGGGAGAGGTGGATGGAGGAATGATGTGTGTAGGGTGAAAGGGGTGTGAAAGAAGAGTGATTTCAATGGAGAAGAATGACGGGAGTGGAGGAATAATCATGAGGGGTGTTGGGTGAGTGGGGTTTGGATGGAGGGAGATGTGTGGAAGGAGGGGTTTGGAGGGAGGAGGGTTTAGAGTTCGAGCGAGATATATGGAGGAGAATTTGTGTAGAGTGTGGTGTGGAGGAGTGATATAGAGGATGCGGTGGGAGAGGTGGATGTATGAATGGGTGTGGAAGAAGAGTGATTTTGATTGAGAAGAGGAGGGGAGGGAGTGGAGGAGAAGTGGGAGAGGTGGATGTAGGAATGGGTGTGGAAGAAGAGTGATTTTGATTGAGAAGAGGGAGGGGAGTGGAGGGAGAAGTGGGAGAGGTGTGGAGGAGAAGACGGGTTTAGAGTTAGGAGAATTATGGAGGGAGAATTAGGAGGGGTGTGGAGTGAGGGTTTTGATTGAGGGAGTGTGGAGGGAGAATAGGGAGAGATATAGACGGTGCGTGGGATATGTGGATGGAGGAATGGGGTGTGTAGGGTTCAAGTGGTGTGGAAGAAGAAGAGTGAGATCAACGGAGAAGCGGGAGGGAAGTGGAGGGATAATTGGTAGGGGTGTGTAGTGATGGGGGTTTGGATGGATGGGAGAGGTGTGGAAGGAGGGTGTGGAGGGAGAAGGGGGTTTAGAGTTAGAGGGAGATATATGGAGGGATAATTGGAAGGAGTTTGTAGGGAGAGGCGTGGAAGGAGGGAATGTGGAGGGAGAGATACGAGAGGGTGTAGTGGGAGAGGTGGATGTAGGAATGGGTGTGTAGGGTGTAATGGGTGTGGAAGAAGAGTGATTTGGATGGAGAAGAGGGAGGGGAGTGGAGGGAGAAGTGGGAGGGGTTTGGAGGAAGGGGTCGAAGGGAGAAGGTGGGTTTAGAGGGAGATGAGGGACATATATGGAGGGGTGTGGAGGGAGAAGGGGGTTTAGAGTTAGAGGGAGATATATGGAGGGAGAATTAGGAGGGGTATTTTGTGAGGGGTTTGGATAGAGGGAGTGTCGAGGGAGAAGAGATATATAAGGTGCAGTGGTTAAGGTGGATGAAGGAATGGGGTGTGTAGGGTGCAAGGGGTGTGGAAGAAGAAAAGTGATTTTGTCGGGGAAGAGGGAGGGGAGTGGAGGGATAATTGGGAGTGGTATGGAGTGAGGAAGGTTTGGATTGATGGGAGAGGTGTGGAAGGAGGGGGTGTGGAGGGAGAAGGGGTTTAGAGTTGTAGGGAGATATATGGAGGGAGAATTGGTAGGTTTGCGGATGTGAGGTGTGGAAGGAGGGAGTGTGGAGGTAGAGATATATAGGGTGCGGTGGGAGAGGTGGATGTAGGAATGCGTGTGTATGGTGAAATGGGTGTGGAAGAAGTTTGATTTGGTCGGAGAAGAGGGAGGGGAGCGAGAAGTGGGAGGGATTAGGAGGGAGGAAGGGGTGTGAAGGGAGAAGGGGAGTTTAGAGGGAGAGCAGGGGAGATATATGGAGGGAGAAGGGGGTTTAGAGTTGAGGCGAGATAGATGTTGGGAGAATTAGGAGGGGTGTGGATTGAGGGGTTTGGATGGAGGGAGTGTTGAGGGGAGAAGAGAGAGATATAAAGGGTGTAGTTAGAGAGGTGGATGGAGGAATTGGGTGTGTAGGGCCCAAGGGGTGTGGAAGAAGAGTGATTTCTATGGAGAAAACGGAGGGGTGTGGAGGGAGAAAGGGGGTTTAGAGTTAGGAGATATGTGGAGGGAGAATTAGGAGGGGTTTGGAGGAGAGAGGGAGAGGTGTGGAAGGAGGGAGTGGAGGGAGAAGAGGGAGAGATATAGAGGGTTCGGTGGTAGAGGTGGATGGAGGAATGGGGTGTGGACGAACAAGAGTGATTTCGACGGAGAAGAGGTAGGGAGTGGTGGGATAATTGGGAGGGTGTGTAGTGTGGGGGTTTGGATGGAGGGGAGAGGTGTGGAAGGAGGGGTTGCGGAGGTAGAAGGGGGTTTAGAGTTAGAGGGAGATGTATGGAGGGAGAATTGGGAGGGGTGTGGAGGGAGAGGTGTTAAAGAATGGAGTCTTGAGGGACATGTAGACACCAAATTTGTGTCTTACGACCCCTTGTGACCCGCATCTCATTTCGCAACCTAACCTCATCACCTAAACCTTACACAATTATTTATTAATTACCTTGTAATTGATAAATCCTTATCACCTTACCGCCACGTCATTTTGCCACTTCATCATGACCTAGTCCTAACCCTAAACTAACCTAATTAAGACCTATAACTTGGTCCACACCTACACCCATGACTAATGACCCCTTTCTCGCACCCAAAACCGACCTTCTAGTCACTTGACCAAGCCCACAACTAATCTCTCGGGAGAAAAGCAGGGAAAGTGGGCTATTTTACTAAAAATAGCCTACTTTTTCCTTACCGATACCGGTTCCTACTCGACTGCCGTCGGTTACGTAACCGCCATCGGTTCCCTGTAAATGGGCTCCCCAAACCAAAAACAGAGGTCGAAGGATTTTTGGATCGAGAGAGAGCATCAGGAGCGATCAAGAGAATCCGGATCTTTACTTGGCTGAGCAGAGACAAGTGAAGAGACAAGAAGAGTTTGCAGCAAAGGAGATCAAGCCCAAGAGGCGCAGCTGGATACAAGAGCCTGTGATACTCGGTTGATCATCGGGAGGACATATCTCATCTTACGTGTCAGAGCCATCCTACCTCGGTTTTGCCTTTGTCATCGAGTTCTTGGACTGCATCTTAATCGATAACCAATAGTCATTCCAAGACAAAAAGGAGTTCTTAGCGATCAGTCCCGATCTTTCTCTCAAGACGCGCACACCATCTCGACATTCAACAGGTATTCCTCCTAGCCCTAACCCTTATCTGTTTCTAAAAGGAATGAAAGGATAGAAGCAACTCTATTCCCAGAAGCCGAAACATTCCGAGCGAAACATTTTGGCACGCCCGGTGGGACCATTTTGGGTTTCTTTATTTCTTGCTTGCTTTCATATAGGGAGCATACTTGCTGTTTTATTCTTCTAAAGATATTCACAAGGCTTTGTATAATTTCGGTAAAAGAACTTGCTTTGCTTTTACATCTTGCATTAGTGAAAGTCATCTCTTTTGCTTCATCGAACATAATTTTCGATTTGGGTTTAAAACACGTGCATTGCATTCCTGCTTGCTGTTTTCAATTCTAGTGAACGTAGATTAAGTAACAGTCGTACACGTGGGGGTGATATCCACGGTATTGACAAGAAATTAATCTTACTTTCACTGCACAACACATACCGAATCACTTCACAATTAACTCAACAGCTCAAACATTCCCCCTTTTCCTCGGTATTCCTCCGCCCGATTGAGGTAACCTTATGAGCCAAAACAAACTGGACATTTCCCTTAAGTCTTTTGTTTAGGATTGACATCATTCCACGTCTAAGGGCATAAGCCCACAATAATTAAAATTGACCCTAGGGTTAGTCTCTGGATTTGCGTGTGCATCTTGTTTGTTTTTCGAGTTCTATTTTCTCTGTTATACATTGTCCTCTGTGATTACCTTAAAACAATTTGATAAATATCTTGAGCAAATCAACGGCTTCTTATATTTTCTTATACGGTCTTATTACACCGACATCGGTTACGACCGACGTTGGCTATAGTATAACCGACATCGGTTATCGGCCGATATCGATTCTTGTCTTTTCGATTCTGACAAACCAACGGCAACCTACCAATTTTACGATCGAGTTTGTTTTGTTCCCGATGATTGAAACCTTTGTGAACTCTGTCCATGGTTGTTATCACTCGAAAGCAAGCCGCCATGGTTTCACATGCTTGTTCTGTTTCTTTGCTGAATCACCCCCTTCACATTCGTGTGGGAATCCTACGGATACCGGCGAGGTTCCTAAAATTCCTGTGGGAGATAAAGAATTTGCCAAGTTTATGGATGCTAATCCTAGTGTTGTACAATACTATTTGTCTCATGCCCCGACCGTACGCCCGATGGTCAGCTCTTTGTTGGTATGCCTATTAGTATAGCTGCTCATTTAGCTCCCACTCCGCTTTGATGACACCGCCTTGTTTCCGCGTCTTTAGCCCCGTCTCCCAATCCGATGGCTTGAGGTTCATCGATACAGATTAGCTTTCCTTTGGTTAATCTTGGACCCCACATATCATTACCACCATTGCCCCTACCTTATCTCTCTTGCGGACCGCTCCGTTCATGACTTGCTCTCTGCCACCTATCCACACGAGCTTTCCTTCTCAAGCTCCGCCTACCTTTTCATTCTCATTACGTATCCAATGACCTCAACATCCTATATGGGACATCCCTATTCGGTCGCCTCAACATATTCATCCTCATACCTTATCAACACTTAACCCCACCATTGTCAGCGGAGGCCCTTGGCCCAATTTGCTGTTTACCACAACCGCACCCTCATCTCATCCGACCACAGATTTCATCAAACAAATGATGGACAAAATGCATAATCTGGAGGCTTCTGTTTCAGGAAGTCGTAGCGCCTTGACATACGAGCAAGTTTGTCGGGAGCCTATTCACCCTTCGTCCCCCTTCATTCATATCCTCTTGATGGGAGTTGCTTTAGAATTTTATTCGTTTTAATAGTAAAGAGGATCCTCAACAACACTCGCGATCATTTAGACATGCTTGTTATTTGATTGCTCATGATGATGCCTTGTTATTCCGCACCTTTCCCATGTCCTTATCTGGACCCGCCTTAGAGTGGTACAGTGCTTTAACCCAAACACTCAATCTTCTCTTTTAACCAACTAGCCCAATCTTTCTTGGATCATTTCTCCATTAACATTGCCAAGAAAGTATCTATCACCGACCTTTATGCCATCCGATGATTCGAAGAGCGAATCTATCGCAGATTTCGTTGGACGATGGCGTGGCCTTATCAACCAACTTACGTATGCCTTGCCTCAAACCGAACTTATCGAACTTTTACATGGGCTGCGCTTAAGCACATCTACCCTACCCTCCAAATTCAAACTTTCCGTACATTTGTGAGGCCTTTTACTATGGCTCGAAAACTAGAATTCGAGCCTTAGAGGGAGAGAAATTGCGGTTCAAGCAACAAAACTCCACTTTCCGAACCCAAGATTCCACCAACAAACCTAACACCACCAATCCTCACCCATCGACCGCTTCGAAATCAAAAGGGGCCGTGCACGCGGTGATGGTCAAATCCCAACCACCGTCTAATACCCCACCAAAAACCACCTATAAGTATAAAGCAGAACCCATCAACTACACTCCCTTGGGAGAAACATATGGTGTGATATTGGAAAAATTACTCAAAGCAGGAGCCATTACCTTACCTCCTGTTAAACCTCATTCCGGGTTTGATTCCACTCGCGCCATACCTTCCTAAGTACAAAGAAAATGACACGTAACTTCCACCGCGTGAAGGACACGAGTCATGAGAACTGCAAGATGTTGAAAAACATAGTGCAGGAAATGGTTGATGCAGGGGATATAGCCCTTGATAATCCTAACGCCCCTGCTAACCGAAATTTGAAAATATTCAACAAACCATTCCCGAATCATTCTTCTAACAGTAAACTAAACCAAGATATCTTAGCCGAGGAGAGTGTTCATGAGATCCATGCAGTCTTCGATTCCCAGCCAAAGACCTCTATCGAACAAATTTTGAATCAAACCTCTTCACTAACGCAGGAAACCGAACCCCCTTCCTCATCATCAAGACAAACTGAAATCCTTGCTGTTCCTTTACCCATCAAGGAATTAAGTGCCTAGAGTTCCCTTCTCACAAATGAGCCTTCTTACACCACGCCCCTAGCAAGATTGCGAACGGATGTTATCTAATTTATCTATTTCCCGGGACGTCTCCTTCTACCATTCTTGCTGTACAAGAGGAAGGCTCGCCACTTCTTTTGTCATCCTTAGACGAGAAATCTCTTGCACCGACATCACCGAATTCTTTAACCATAACAGACCCTCTCAAACATGCCCTCCTGCCTATTAGTTCTTCATCGCCTAAATCTTTTCAATGACCAGTCGACCTCTTAACATCTATTGATACAGTGCCTCATCTACCCCCTGTATCACACCCACAGTGGACTGGAATCACAACCCGTCTTTCTTCCGTACAAAATTTACAATTCACGCCTGAAGATTGTCATTCTCCAGAAGATAGACGAGTCCTATGGGAACGTTTGAGTACCCCCTATTCTACTCAAATGCAGGTGACCGATCCAGACACCTCTACCATATACCCTAAGTGTTTACAGAAACTCAAAATGCCTATGTCCTCATCTCCATCCCCCGCATCTATACCAAGTATCCCATCCACCTCTATTAACCTAACCAAATCTTCCCCTACACTTGGGACCTCACCAATACCCAGCCTAACACACCCGCCTAAGTGACTAGATTTATCCAAAAATAAAGCCGCCCTGCCACCTAGGAGACAAACTCAATCCGTGCCTCTATCACAATCAAAACCATCATCGTCACACCTACCTTCCATATTGGGACCTCATCCCTCCACCTTGCATCAATATATCATACCTCCTGCGTTTTCTTCAAAAGCGACCTCGCCTCCTACACCCATACGAGAGATCAAGGATATATCAGCGTTGTCACCCCACGTATCCTGTCCACCCATCAACCCTAAACAAACTCCATCATCAAAGGATTTATTTTGTCACTCCCCTTTCTCCGTGGTTGTTCCCGCTACCACGTCATCGTAACCTCATCATCTAACCAACCGGTGACGTAGCTCTGCCAAAGAAACCACGTTTAGTGAAAACCACGTGTCGACACCCCTTGGCTAAACCACCACCCGTGCACGAACCATGCCCAAACATTACCAAAAACCGCCTGACAACCAATGCCCTCATCCTCCTCCGATTTTGACCCACTCAAAGGATCTTACGCCAAAATCCTTGCTATGTTGGTGGAGAATGCGACCATTTCCCTACCCCCACTTAGACCTTATGACCCATCTAAACCTCGACCTATAGGTTATGATGAGTCTAAAATCTGCGCTTATCACCGCACACTAGGACATGATGTGGAGGGATGCAAAGCTTTAAAAACCATCCTTCGTCAGTCACCTCTCTCAGATAGAAAGGTTAAGAAAGACAACTTACGAAGGGAGAGACCTTTAGCTTCAATTCCCTCTCCTATACCATCTGTCCCCGCCTCACCAAGATCTATCATTATTACAACCCCACCTCTTGAAGACCATGATTTATCCCAACCATCTTCCTCATCTCAGGTCTACGAGATTAATATGATTAGTGTTGCTACTCGAGCACAGAAAAACAACGAGAAAGCAAAAGAAAGCACACCTGCGTCCTCTCTTTCTCCTTCCACCATCCCGATCGCACCACCACCCAAAGTGGTTGTTCGTGGACCCGCTTACCCCGTCTCTAATGGAGTTGCCCATCGAGCCATGATCAAACAGCTTCACCAATCACCCGTAAAAATGACACTTTATGATCTAATTCAGACTTCTGAATCTCATCGACAAGCTCTCGTTGAAATTCTTCAAGGGATCGAGGTCTTACCTAATGAAACCCTGCCTGTTACCTCCATTCTTACACCCAATCACGTTGCTTCTCTCACCAAACAATCCACTGCCCCAACTTCTTCTGTCTCTGTACAACAAGCTGCTCTGATCGGTTTCTCGAAGCGAAATTGTTGACTTTGAGTACAGAGAAGATCACGACTACTGCTCTTTTCATCTCGGTTTACGTCCGGGACATTCGGGTACGTCGTGTTATGATTGACGGGGGCGCTAGCCTAAACATCATCTCTTCAAAAGCCTTCCAACAAATGAATATCCCTTCTAGCTACATGTGTGCCAATCCCATCATGTTGCGGTCATTCAATGATGCTATTACCTCTACCTTAGGCACCGTGATCCTTAACATTCGTGTAGGACCACGTACTTTACCCGAACTCTTCTATGTCCTTGAGGGAGAGTTCAATACAATATATTGCTAGGTCGCCCTTGGATCGGGCTATGGGATGCGTTCCCTCAACCTTACATAGATGCATAAAATTTGAATACGAGGGAAGTCCACACCGTACAAGCTGATCTTCCCCCTTTAAAACTGAAATATGTTATACCGCCCTAATGATGTGCTTGTACCAATCAAGACACCCATTCATTCAACCTGACCATCCTCTTCACATGTGCCTCAACCATCCACCTCAACCGCACCTACACCTTCGAATGAAACCACTGTCACAAAAACCACTTCCCTTCCTGCAGCTAATATCCCAACCGCAGACCCCTTAGTAGATGTTTTTCAACGCCTTACGCTGGGGGAGTATTGCCTATATAACGTTAGTTCTTTCCATACCCCACAGGAGTACGGACAGGTACATGCACATCCTACCTATGACCGTCGTGTGGGGGAAGTAATCCCCTACGGACCACCTCACTGCCGCACTAACCTAACATATGGGGGTGTCGACGCATCTTCCGTTGCCCCTGAGCCCCCTCTTGGTGTGGTTCCTTTCCAATCCGATTTTCAATACCTGACAAATCGTCGTTTCGCCCTCACCTTCTTGACTCGTTGTGCTTGGAAAGGCTTTGGTTTTGGTCTTTATGAACAAGGCCGACATACAATCATCCCCGTAACTACACGCAAGCACAATGATCGTAGTGGTCTCGGATTTCGGGAACACTTACACCGAAGGAACCTCGTGTCAGTTGTCTTCTAGAAGACAACGACGTCACCCCTACCGAACCATCATCACCCATTTTGCCTTTGTCACCCACAGAGTCGATAGATCCTGAATCTATCCCTCCTAACTTTTTTTTTTCATAAATGCTATCTTCCTAGGTCCTCTCACTTATCAACGCGATAATGAGGACACCTCTTCTATCCCCCTTCTGTATCCAGACATGATTGAAGAGGACTCACCTTCAATTAACGTTGTTGAATGCCAGGATGATGACTCCATCCTCACTTACCTTGGCGCGGATGACTCTTATATTCAGCGCGCCTTACCATCTGAAACTCAAACCATGCTGAACGAATCTACTATTGAAATCAACATCCACACGGAGGAGGATCCTCACATTGTGAAGATCGGACAATCCCTTAACGCATCAGAACAAGTCGCCTTTACTACCTTTCTCCATGCTCACAACCAAGCTTTCGCTTGGTTCTACTGTGACATGCAGGGTATTGATCACGACATTGCCGTCCATAACATTACACTGAAACCCGATTCCAAACCAATTAAACGAAATTGAGAAAAATGCATCCACGCATTGCCCTCTTGGTCAAAGAGAAGCTTCAGCGACTTCTTTTGTTTCCTTCATTCTGCGTATTGACTATCCTCGATGGATTTCTAACATCGTACTGCATCACTAAAGCGGCGGGGGACTTCGGATATGCACGGATTTCCGAGATCTCAACCTCGCTTGCCCTAAGGATGACTTCCCCCTATTTAGTATTGACCAACTTGTTGATCTCACTGCAGGCCATGAGATGCTCTCTCTAATGGATGACTTTTCGAGGATCTGACCAAATTTTGGTTGCACCCGCCGATCAACATAAAGCGCCTTCATAACTCCTTGGGAACCTTCATTACCGTGTAATACCATTTGGCCTTAAGAATCTTTGAGTGCGACCTATCAGTGGGCTATGACCTACATTTTTAATGACATTATGCACAATATCCTTGAAGATTACGTCGATGATCTTCTTGGCAAATCTAAACATCACGGTGAACATGTCGATGTTTTAACCATTATTTTGATCTTTATTACAATATTTTCTGCAGTCTTGACCAAAGAAATGTGTCTTTGGTGTTCTTTGAGGAAAACTTCTCGGCTTTATTGTCTCTGCGTGGCATTGAGGTCGACCCATCTAAAGTCAAAGCTATTATAGAAATGCCCCCACCTACCAATCTTAAACAATTGCGTAGTTTACAAGGTAAGCTCAATCTATCGAGCGTTTCATCTCCCGACTCTCGGATCGATGTCGACCTTTCCATCACCTCCTTAAAAAGACATTGACTTTGATGGGTGAAGAGTGCCACCAAGCCTTTGAGGCTCTCAAAGCTTATCTCTTGCAGACCACCGTGCTTATCCCACCCGGGGACCGACCGCCCTTTCTACTTTTATCTTTTCGCCATTGACCACGTTTGTAGGGGCCATGCTTTGCACATCGTGACTCGAGAATCGAGAACAAGCCGTTTATTATATAAGTCGTACTTTGGTGGACTATGAGACTAGGTATACACATGTAGAAAAGTTGTGCCTAGCCCTATCATTCGTGGCCACCAAACTCGACACTACTTTCTGAATCACAAAACTTTCGTCATCACTGACACGGACCCCATCCATTACATGTATGCCAAACTCATCTAAACCAATGCATCGCGGATGGCTCATGCTCCTCGTCGACCTCGACCTTGAGTTTGTCCACAAAAATCAATCAAAGGACAAACCATCGCGAGACCAACTTGTGGAAGCCCCTTTACAGGGAACAATTTACCAATTTTACATTCCCGACGAACTCATCGCCACTCTTTCACTCGGGGAGGAGTCGTATCAATGACCCTCTTCTTGATGGATCCAAATGCCAGCGGCGTGGCGGAGGGCCGGCGTTGTTCTCATTCCTCTCGACGTTGAGCCTATGCCTCTCTCATTCGACTCGATTTCCCTTGCACTAATAATACAATGGAATACGAGGCCCTTGTTGCAGGTCTCAGTTGCGTTACACTTAGGTATCAAATCTATCAATATTTTTGGCGACTCTCAATTGGTAGTCAATCAAGTTATGGGCATCTACCATGCAAAAATGAGGAACTTCAAAAGTACAAACACTACGTGGATTCACTTATAGTCTTATTTACTCGCTATTTCTATCAAACCATTCCCGCTCCACTAACAAATTTGTGGATACTATGGCTTGCTTAGCCTCGCAAATTCGGCTTCATCAATTGACTCGACATTTTCGTCTTGGTCCAACAACTCTTTGCCCCATCTTATTCAGCCTCGGTTGTTTGTACGATAAATAATGTAATGCTAATTCGCGAGGATACTTGGTATCACCAATTTCATGACTACCTTACAACCTCTATTCTCCCATCGACCTTACTAGTGCCGTGAAAGCGCGTTTCTTAAACGCGTTTCTCGTTATGTTGTTATGGGGGACTCCTTTATAAACGTGGCTTTGATGGCATCCTCCTTCGATGTCTCACCGGTGCGGAGGTCACCCATACCATCAGCAAGTCCATGGCGGTATTTGTGGCGGACATTTTAGCGGCCTTGCCGTGGCAAAGCGAATCCTTCGCCTAGGTTATTATTGGCCTACTCAATAACGATTGCTACGAATATGTTAAGCGTTGTGTTATGTGTCAACAACATGCCAACCTTGACATACTCCTAGCCACCCGCTCTGAGTGCTTGAGATCTTTGGCCTTTCTCACAATGGGGTTTAGACCTTATTGGTGAGATTCATCCATCCTCTTCGCAACGTCACCGATGGATTATCACAGCAACCGAATATTACACAAAATGGGTGGAGGCTATTCCGCTCATTTCAACTAAAAAAGAAAAAATTGTAGAGTTCATTAACCACCACATTATCTGTCGTTTTGGTGTTCCTCATCGCCTGATAACAGATAATGGAAAATCTTTCAAAAACAAGTTGTTGCAGGACCTTTGCGACAACTTTGGTATCAAACTCAGCTTCTCATCACCCTACTATCCACAAGCAAATGGACAAGCTGAATCCTCTAATAAAACCCTAACCAAAATCCTCATGAAAGTTGTCAATGAATCCGGAAGAAATTGGCACGATCACATCCCCTTTGCCCTTTGGGCTTATCGTACTAGCATTCGTACCTCCACTAATGCCACACCTTTTTCTTTGGTATATGGTACCGAGGCTGTCCTGCCTCTCGAAGTACAAATACCCTCCCTTAGAATATCTCTTCGGGATATTCTCACCAGCGATGATTTCCGCCAAGAGCGGTTAGCCCAGTGGAGCTTCTTGACGGCGTCGTCTTACGACTCTTGATCACCTCCAAATCTATCAAAAATGCATCAAGCGTGCTTATGATAAGCGACTTCATGAGCGTACCTTTAAGGTTGGTGATCTTGTCCTCAAAGAGAATCAACATGTAACCAAACTAGAAAAGAGCAAACGTGGAAAATTTGCTCCTAATTGGATTGGGCCTTATATAATCACTCACACTTATGGATCGAGGCACTTATCGTTTAGCTTCAGCTTAATGGTAAACTGAGAGCTGAACCCTTTAATGCCTTGCATCTTGACCATTCTCTTTGTTGAATTTAGTGTTATATCACTTCTTATCTACTACTGCCGCTCGTCCTTGAGCTCACTTACCACCACATACACTTTGTTCCCTACACCTCATAATAAAAATCAAGCTCACATAGTTTGATTCTCACTTCACCTCGTGATGCCTTCCCTTTTAGTCTAGTCCATGACTTCAAAGTATTAAAATAAGCCGTATTCTTATGGGATTTTCTTGAGTCAAACTTCTACAAAAACTAGATGCTTCACGTCAAAAGGACATCTAGCTATCTACCTTATATATATTTGCTCCCTCGAAGGACAGCTATATGCCAAATATTCTTTCTGCTATTATATATGTTGCTCCCAGAAGGACAGTATGCACTAAATCATATGCTACTATAAATAGATATTTGCTCCCTCGAAGGACAGCTATACACGAGTCGGCCTTTATCGAAGCTTCTCGCATTGATCAGCTTTGTGAAGACCTCAAGAATAGTACAATCAATATCCCTTGTAGACTTCCCGCATCGATCAGTCTATATTCAGTAAAATAAAAGCCTCATTCAAAAGAACTTTTGAGTCATGGACTTGTCTATTTAGGGTAGGTTCTCTTTCGTCAGAACACTCGCTTTGTAACAAGTTCTCTGTACCTCAGCTATATCATCCACCTCACCTCACCATTTGTTTTGACTCGAGGGACGTGAGCGTACACCCGATATATTGTGATCATCTGACTCTTTTCACCTATTGACTTCTCGTCTATGCACGGTACCTAGGGCTTCAAGCTCGTTCTACGTTGTGTGGTTTGTTTAGCTCTTTTCACCTACGGAGCACTCTTTCCTCTTTGCCTCGCATCTAGGATTGTGTGTTGATCTTAATCAGGACATGGTTCCCTTCTACTTGGGTAGGCTAACTTTCGCTTCCCTTATACCTTTTACAACATCACCAATTCATTACCAACACCAACAACCTTACCTTACCAATATTAATATCAATATTTTTACCAACCAACCAATTGCCTAAACCGTACCAAATTGCCTAAATTCACCTCTCCCTGGTCCTAAGGGAGAACTACATCGGTCGAGGCCCTCCTTGCTTTGTGCGATGGGCTATGTAGGCAGCACTTCGGAGACATGGGGTCTCCCAAGGTTAGCTCGACCATCCCCTACCATAACCTATCATGTGTGGTAAATATAAATATTTTTGTGTATTTCTATTTAATCACATTCCTCTTTATCCTTTTTCAAAACACCAAAAATCACAAAGCAAACATTCTTATTATTATCATAACTCAAATCAACATACATATTCAGTTTTATTTAGATGTTAAACAAATACATCTTCTCTATCATCGACACGCAGGTCGGCATCCTTATTTATTCTTATACCTCGATAACATTTACTTAGACCCTCACGACTCATCCCGACCCAGGAGATGATCGTGATCGTCGACGCCTCTCGCCGGGCCTCTCTGTCCTCAAAGGTACCACGGCTATTGGTACCGCCCACTGATCTGCCAATCTCTCCTGTGCGCATATGAATACGCCCTCTCGCATGGAGGAATCCAGCCTCTAGTCTCTCTGCTCGTGACTCATGACCGCTAACAATCCTCTTGTCTCATTCATCTGCGTTTGGAGTGATGAACTAAACTCTGACGATCGATCTCTCTCGCTGTAATCACGGCTATGTCGGGCGATCACGTACACCTCGCGGCTCTGCTTACCCACCATAACCTATAGGCCTCTGTCGTTCTGCATCCATTACCTGCGATCATTTGCTATCTCCTCGGCCCTTACGGAGGTGTTGGCCGGGGAGGTGAGAATCTTTGCCTCGGCATCGATCCTCATATATGGTCTATAAGCCGGGGTATATCTGCTGAAATCAAATTGTCGCCGCACGCGATCTAGAGGAATCCTCTCATACTCACTGGCTTTGTGCCCTGCGATCCACCTCAATCGCTCTACACACCCCTCAACTCCTCGGCTATGTTCTCTGTTACCATATAGTTCTGTAAGGCCTCACGAGATATCCATGATAAATCGTCACCCTCTCCCATACACCTGTAATACTCAATGTCACCCGTCACGGCATGGGATCTTGCCTCTTGTTACATCTGGACCCATCGTCCCACGAATCCCGACCTCGTACTCCGGTCTCTCACATTTGGATGGGTGCCTATTGGTCGCACACAAACAATGTGCTCATAGGCCCAACGAGTGTAATAAGTATGAACAATCCGGTGTCGTCTGTGATTTCACCTCTAAGCCCATAAACCCCTGTATAGCTCGCCCGAATATGCGGGTGCCCATCAAAAGTCACGTTCCTTTCTATCATCTCCCCAAATAACACACATCAATGCTTTGGAAATCTTCCCCCATCCGCCCTCGGTAATGCATAATACCCTACCGCTATCATTAATATCACTGCTAACCTTGTCTCCTCGGGGTGTCTTTGCGTACATTATACCATATGTGAATGTCGAACCTCATTTGTGTAAATCTCGTGCGTATGGACCAAATCTTGTTGTTATCAGCTCCCCCTTTGCGCATTAGGTAATGCACGATATCTTGGTTTTCTGTAATAGGGAGTCTCGAAATACGGAACACATCTTCGATATTCTTGTCATCTCCTGTTGGCGGATAGAAGGTATTTTCTCTGGATTCCATCTTTCGATCAACGCTGCTGACATAGCATGGTTACGTGCGATTCGTGAATAATAGCGGATTCCACTTAACCCCAAGCGATTTATCAATGTCCATTCAGGTGGTGTTACATCCGCTCGGATTAAGTGACAATGACGGCGTTTGGTACACTATCATTCATCCTCGCCTACTGCCTGCTGCTGCGTCGTCGAAATGACAAATAACCATTGATCCATCGAATCCCTAAAGGTTTTCTCACATTACGGAAATTCCTCCGATGGCGGTATCGTTTATAAATAACGGTACCCGGTTCGATAACCGATACGGTTATCTCTAACACTTATCGGTCCTTTGCCGATTACATACACCTTGCCTAACACACCACCTAATGATAAATTGAGCGTTTATTCCTCTCTGTACATACGAGACATGCCGAAACCCACGATTACCTACCCCGTAACACTCACCTCACCTATAACCCTTGCTTTATCATGTTTTCTTTCTCATATCTACCCACTTAATCTCCCCCTCCTATTCACAAAACATGCAAAATCAAATTCAACCAAATCGTTTACCTCTTGGGTTGCGGCTGACTTGCGGTGGAACTTGTCTTCCCTCTCGTCCATGCTCTTTGGATGCTTCTCCTCGTTCTGCCATGATCACCACCCTTTTCAAATTTACCTTTCTGCCGTCTGAATCTTAGATCACATTCACTTTCCCTGTCTCTTTTCTCCTTACCACTCAAATCTCTCATGCAATTCCCTGTCTTAGTCGTCAAAAAGCGTCGCGTTCGTGTATTTAACCTTTTGCATGGCTCTAAAAATAAGAACTTCAGTTGCCACCTACGCTTTTCTATTTTTAGAAAAATCTCATTTTGGAATAACCGGTATCGGTTACCTAACCGATATCGGTCTATACTATACCGACATCGGTTAGCTAACCGACGTCGGTCACATACCCACCTTTCTCAAAACATAGTCCTTTTCTTTATTTTCTCTCTAATTTTTGGAGGCGCCCGCCTCTTTTTTCTGCATACCAACACCGTTAGCTATAATCTTTTCATCAAATCCACATCTCATTACAATTTCATTAACATCATCCATTTACATTACCAAAACAAACAAATCATCAACAAACGATATCAAAAAAAAAAAAAAAACTATCAACCTATACACCATTTGGAGCCACTCATCAGATACATACATTCAATGTCACAAAAACCAGCAACAAAACATGCAACATTTCATAATATAACATGACATCCATATATACGTGCATCCCATTAACAAAAGACATCACCATCATCAATATATCAACATGACAATTAAACTCATCATACATCCTATATCACAAACCATCGACAAAATACTTAAAAACATTTTGAACACAGCATGTGAATCAAAACATCATATCTATATATATATACAATGTTTCCAATATACAATGTGCCCTGCATCGGGGCCTCTGTGATCTCATAATCCAACAAAGCCGGCACGCAGGCCGCAATAACCGTCAAAAACCTCAACACGGCTCGCAGGCCGGTCTCTCATATCAAAAACATACTCGGCTCGCAGACCGGTATCAACTATACAACTCATACTCGGCTCGCAGGCCGGTATACAATAAATGAATGAATGAATCAATGAATACATAATATGTAGGCACGCAGGCCTCTATAAACATAACCGGTTCGCAGACCGGTGCCCATATCCAATATACAAATACAAAAACAATGCCGGGATCCCTCAGCTCTCCCCACCGCCCTCAGCACCTCTCCCTGCTGGTCCCTGTGGTGCCTCTCGCCTCCTGCACATGAGAGACACACCTGGTGTCATTTGCGCCTCCTGCGATCTCTGACTATGAGAGGTCTCTGCTCTATAGGCTGCATATGGCTGATACTCAGCTCCGGTACCATCAAGAACATCCTGATAGTACCGGGCCTCCGCTCTCGCCTCCATATACCTGTCCGTGCCACCATCAGCTCTTTGGGCTGGTCCCTAACTCCTCTACCGGTGCCCCCCCTGTGCTGTCTTTGGTGCATTGGTGGTGCTGTGTGGTGGGTGGTACACTATGCCTTGCATTCTTTGTGTGGTGGTGGTGGTACTGTACTGTGTGCACAGTGTGGTGGTTGTGCATTCTTGGTGGTGGTGCTTGCACAATGTGCTGTGCACGAGCTGGGCTATTTGCCCCCTGTAAGACACCTATACGTGCTGTGCGTGACAATATTTGCCCTGTAATAGCTGTGCACTGGCCCCTGAGCTGATCTCGCTCTGCTTTGTCACGCATTGCCAGTCTGGTACATGCGGGGTGTCTTATCCTCATTTGCTCTCGGCCAGCCCACCAGACCATATATGCTCCGTATAACCGGCATCATCTACGGTGTCATCTGATGGCCTCTCGGCTGACCCAATCGGGTCCAGGGGGCGTGGTGCGGGCGGTGGGGCCTCTACATCATCCCTCTGTGCGGGGAAGGGAGGTGGCTCGTCTGTCGCGGCCCCATCATCTGCTGCGTGCCCTCTCGGGGTATCCTCTCATACTCTCCGGCCTCGTCCTGCTTTATCCGAGAAAGTGTCTTGGATCAAGCACTGGCTGTATGTCGGGCTCCTCTGCGGGTGATGACCTCTATAAGGTCTCCATACGATGTCTACGCATTTGTCAGGCCCTCAATAAATGCTGTAATAAGCGCGTCCCGCCTAAGAAACCTTTGCTCGTGGTGGCCCACGACCCTGACCACCTCGAAAGCCGTATCTATATATGACTGTGGCCACTGCATTCTTTGAGGGTAAGCCCTCTTAGTCTAATGCATATGATATGCTCATATGCCCACTGATGATGTGAAGCAAAAGGTCGAACAAATCCCAAATCGCCTCATCCGCGATAGCCCCACTGACTCTCTATATGCTTTGCACCGGGTATCTTGGTGCCAGAAGCATAACAGTGTGCTCCTCCACCATCTCATGTAGCACCCCCATCGGCGCCGTGGAAGCGGCCTCCCTCGAGTGCGGGAGGCGAAGCGGGTGATCCGATCATCATCAACACGGCAAGCCGTGTCTCGTGTCGGTGCGCTGCGGTACATATCACCATACCGATACTCATGTTGTGATATGTCGATAAGCACGGCATTGCATCCCGAAAACATGAAGGATCTTTGTCCATGTTGTCTCTGCATCCACTGAAAGGCGCCTCTCCATCGATAGGTAATCGAAGGATGCGATACACATCCTCGATGTGATGGTCATCTCTCCGGTCGGGAGATGGAACACATTGGTCGCGGATCCCATCTCTCGATGAGGGCGACCATCGAACTATGATCTCTGTCGATCGCCTGTATGTTGGACTCCACCGAGTCCCACCTCGCGCATGATAGCCCAGTGTGCTTTGCGGACACATGTGGTCACATCCGGCTCAACAGTGGGGGCATCATCGCATCGTCAAATTTCTGGCGCGTGCTGCAAAACCAACCCACTACATTAGCCCTACTCTTTATCACAACATCTACTTTACCCTCTATATCCCCTTTTATCCCCCGACCACACCCGACTCTCTAACACACCCCCTCTACCCACCTATCTTCTACTGATATCCCCTCCCTCTTCACCCAAACAAACAACCCACATCATACTACCACGAAACCCAAGCGATACCCAAACAACCAAATCCAACAATCGACACAACTTAAATCATACCAAAACACCCCTACCCCATCCCAAAACCATACTCACACACCTAAACCTGACCCAACAATTCAACACCAAAACATAACCCAAACCAACCAAAATAACTAAAAATCACTACGAACCGGTCCGGTCACCCATAACCGACCCGGTCCCCTCTCCACCAGCGCCGGTCAACTCCGCCAGGCACCGGTCACCACCACAACCACCCCTAGATTTTTGGACCGATGCGGTCGCTTAGTGACGACATCGGTTTGTCCAAAAGTTACCGAGGCCGAACCGCGCGGCCCCATTCATTTTTTTCCTATTTCTCCCTACATTTACCCACCCAAACACCCTAAAAACCTACCCACCCAACCACCTTGGCCTATTTAGCCTATCTACCCTTTCCTCTTTTCATATAACTTCCATTTATTCATTATTTTCTCCAAATCTAAGATTCCTACCCGAATCCCAAATAGCATAATACCATTAAATTCACATAATGAAGGGTTTGAACCTACCGAGTGCGATGACACGTCGTCGTGGTGGGATGGTGGTGGTGGTCATTTGGTCGACACCTCCTGCTCCTCCTCCTGGTTGTGCCATGGCTCAAACTCTGTCCTTCTTGGGTCCTCTCCCAATCAGCTGCTTTGCTGCTTACTCACTCGGGCCCCCAATCGACTCACTTCTCCACTCAACTAGTGCCACCTCGGCCAACAAATGCACGATATCACTATTCCACCTCGGACACCCAAATCGGTTTTCAAATTAGAAATGTGACAATGACGGTATTTTTCTTTTTATAGTTTTTAACATAGAACCGACACCGGTCACATCGTGCCCTAAGGAACCGGCATCGGTTACCTAACGGTATCGGTCATAGCTAACCGATATCGGTTTTGTCTTTATTCACCCAACTTTTTGCCCTTATTTACTAATCGCCCTTTCTCCCAACATCGCTTTATATCCACCTTTCTTTGAACACCATTTGTTCACCTATCCGGCCCGACCCGAGGCCTCACCCTAACCATTTGGCCCGGCCAGGCCTCGCCTCTGACCCAACAACTTGGCCCGACCCGAGGCCTCACTACCTGTCGGCCGACCCAGGCCTAACCATTTGGCCCGACCGAGGCCTGACCCAACCACTTGGCGACCCGAGGCCTCGGCCTACCTATCCGGCCCGACCCGAGGCCTCGGCCTACCTGTCGGCCCGACCCGAGGCCTCACCCTAACCATTTGGCCCGACCCAGGCCGCCACGGCCCAGCAAGGCCCAACTTGGCCCGACCCAGGCCTCACCTACCTATCCGGCCCGACCCGAGGCCTCACCTAACCATTTGGCCGACCCCCAAGGCCTGACCAGGCCTCAACCACCTTTGGCCCGACCCGAGGCCTCGACCTACCTATCCGGCCCCGACCCGAGGCCTCACCCTAACCATTTGGCCCGACCCAGGCCTCAGCCAAAACTACTTCGGCCCGACCCAGGCCTCGCCTACCCTACTCGGCCCGACCCGAGGCCTCACCCTAACCATCCGGCCCGACCCAGGCCTCACCCTAACCATCCCGGCCCGACCTAGGCCTATCCGGCCCGACCCAAGCCTCACCTAACCATCCGGCCCGACCCGAGGCCTCACCCTACCCATCCGGCCCGACCCGAGGCCGTAATAACAACTTGGCCCGACCCACATGGCCGTATCACTTGATACCTTACCCAACATCAACAACATACACTTTTATCCACCCATCATGTAGCTTTTTGTTCCATCGAGCTCACTGTTCGTGTTTTAGCATGATTAGGGTCCACGACTTGATCTGTCGACCAACTTTGCCTAGACCTAGAACCGTGCGTTTATCTCAACCAAACCGACCATTTTGTATGCTTGCCGAACATGCCTAAACGTTCTGTACCTTACTACATTATATACCTGGAGCTACTTCCTATGCCTTGGATACTAGGATTATATCACCCTTGTTTGGATAAACTATCGACCTTTGCTATGCATTCTTTGGTTTGCTCGTCGAATCATGTACCCTAGTCGCACTATTGCATTTCAGCGTGCGTCTGCTTCCTTGGACTTACCCCACCTTCTCCCCATCATCTCTACACCATTTACCCTTTATCACCCTATCACACGATTTCAAGTTCTCTCAATCTGTGATAGATTTGAGGGATTACCTATACCCTTAACG
Source organism: Taxus wallichiana var. yunnanensis (assembly GCA_018340775.1). Taxonomy (NCBI): domain Eukaryota; kingdom Viridiplantae; phylum Streptophyta; class Pinopsida; order Cupressales; family Taxaceae; genus Taxus; species Taxus wallichiana. The sequence continues at coordinate 998,866,098 of CM031242.1, read as the reverse complement.
GGAGAAACCACTTCATATTATTGTCAGTGCTGACTTTACAAAACAAGCTACACGACATATAAGGGGCTAATGTAGACACCAAATTTGTGTCTTACGACCCCTTGTGACCTGCATCTCATTTCGTGACCTAACCTCATCACCTAAACCTTACACAATTATTTATTAATTACCTTGTAATTGATAAATCCACATCACCTTACCTGCCACCTCATTTTGCCACCTCATCATGACCTAGTCCTAACCCTAAACTAACCTAATTAAGACCTATAACTTGGTCCACACCTACACCCATGACTAATGACCCCTTTCTCGCACCCAAAACCGACCTTCTAGTCACTTGACCAAGCCCCATGACTAATCTCTCGGGAGAAAAGCAGGGAAAGTGGGCTATTTTACTAAAAATAGCCTACTTTTTCCTTACCGATACCGGTTCCTACTCGACCGCCGTCGGTTACGAAACCGCCATCGGTTCCCTGTAAATGGGCTCCCTTAACCAGAAACAAAGGTCGAAGGATTTTTGGATCGATAGAGAGCATCAGGAGCGATCAAGAGAATCCGGATCTTTACTTGGCTGAGCAGAGACAAGTGAAGAGACAAGAAGAGTTTGCAGCAAAGGAGATCAAGCCCAAGGCTGCTATTTGGATACGAGCCTGTGATACTCGGTGATCATCGGGAGGAGATATCTCATCTTACGTGTGTCGAGCCATCCTACCTCGATTACGCCTTTGTCATCGAGTTCTTGGACTGCATCTTCGTCGATAACGGTAAGTTACATCTTGCATGTCCTTTTAATAATATTTCTTAGACTTTTGAATCACGAGTCCTCACAAATCCATTCCTAGATCCACTTCCACGGCGTGACATATTGCATCTAACTATCCTTCATTTACTTCTCATCACCTCATTACCTAATATCACCCATATACTAGCCTTACAAACAACACGGCTACCCTCTGACAACAACCACCCCACAACACAACTAACCCACGAGATCCTAGAGCCCTACCGATATCGGTTATCGATAGTAGACGGCATCGGTTATTGTGGTTCAAAAAGAAATCAGCCTTTCCCCTACTGTTTCAACAAAGCAACTTAATTGATATTTACTGAGTCTTTGGTGTTAATTCATATTAGCGAATGACCACCTTGAAAGGAAGTTTTATATTTCACTGGGCCCAGAGCAGTTTCCTCATTTATTGTCTAATCAAAATCTTGTGGTCTTGTGTTCTTATTTGCGGGTAGTCCTTCGAGACAAAAAGGAGTTTTTCGCAGTGCTGATCTTTTTCTCGGTGCGCGCACACTATCTCGACATTCGACAGGTATTCCTCTAGCCTAATCCTTATCTGTTTCTAAAAGGAATTAAAGGATAGAAGCAACTCTATTCTCGAAGCCGAAACATTAGGCGAAGCAGGACAAATATATAGGGTGCGGTGGGAGAGGTGGATGTAGGAATGGGTGTGTAGGGTTCAATTGGTGTGAAGAAGAAGAGTGATTTGGATGGAGAAGAGGGAGGGGGAGTGGGGAGGGAGGAGGGAGGGGTGTGAAGGAAGAAGGGGATTTAGAGGTAGATCGGGGAGATATATGTAGGGAGAATTGGGAGGGTTGTGGAGGAGAAGGGTTTAGAGTTAGAGGGAGATATATGGAGGGAGAATTAAGAGGAGTGTGGAGTGTGGGGTTTTGGATTGAGGAGTGTGGAGGGAGAAGAGGGAGAGATATAAAGGGTGCGAGTGGGAGAGGTGGATGGAGGAATGGGGTGTGTAGGATTGAGGGTGTGGAAGAAGAGTGATTTCGGCGAAGAAGAGGGAGGGAGTGGAGGGATAATTGAGAGGGTGTGGAGTGAGGGGGTTTGGATGGATGGGAGAGGTGGAAGGAGGGGGTGTGGAGGGACTGATGGGGGTTTAGAGTTAGTGGGAAGTATATGGAGGGAGAATTGGGAGGGGTGTGGTGTGAGGGGTTTGGATGAAGGGAGTGTGGAGGGAGGAGAGGGAGGAGGGATATAGAGGGTTTAGTGGGAGAGGTGGATGTAGGAATGGGTGTGTAGGGGGCAAAGGGTGTGGAAGAAGAGTGATTCGGATGGAGAAGAGGAAGGGGAGTGGAAGGAGAAGTGGAAGGGGTATGGAGGGAGGAAAGGGTGTGAAGGGAGAAGGGTGAAGGGGTTTTAAAGGGAGAGGATCAATATATATGGAGGGAGAATTAGGGAGGTGTGGAGGAGAAGGGGGTTTAGAGTTAGGGGAGATATATGGAGGGAGAATTGGGAGGGTGTGGAGTGAGGGGTTTGGATGAAGGGAGTGTGGAGGGAACGATATAGAAGGTGCAATGGGAGAGGTGGATGGAGGAATGGGGTGTGTAGGGTGCAACGGGTGTGGAAGAAGAATATTGATTTTGACGGAGAAGAGAGGGGAGTGGAGGGATAATTGGGTGGGGTGTGGAGTGATGGGGGTTTAGATGGAGGAGAGGTGTGGAAGGAGGGGTGTGGAGGAGAAGGGGGTTTAGAGTTAAAGGGAGAGATATGGAGGGAGAATTGGGAGGGGTGTGGAAGTGGAGAGGTGTGGAAGGAAAGAATGTGAGGGAGAGATATAAAGTGTGCGGTGCTTAGAGGTGGATGTAAAAATAGATGTGTAGGGTGTAATGGGTGTGGAAGAAGAGTGATTGGATGGACAGAGGAGGGGAGGGAGGGGAGGAGTGGAGGAGGGAGGAGGAGATATATGGAGGGAGAATTAGGAGGTGTGGACGAAGAATCCGGGTTTAGAGTTGGAGGAGATATATGGAGGGAAAATTAGGAGGGGTGTGAAGGGAGAGAGAAGAGAGATATAGAGAGTGTAGTCCTACTAATTCTCCTTCCATATATCTCCTTATAACTCTAAACACCCCTTCTCCCTCCACACCCCCTCCTTGCTGAACCTCTCCCCTCCATCCAAACCCCTAACTCAATGCCCCTCCAAATTATCCCTCCACTCCCTCCCTCTTCTATGTGAAATCACTCTTCTTCCACACCACTTTCACCTTACACACCCCATTCCTCCATCCACCTCTCCCACTGCACTCTCTATATCCTCTCTTCTCCCTCACACTCCCTCAATCAAACCCCTCACTCCACACCCCTCCTAATTCTCCCTCCATATATATCCCTCTAACTCTAAAACCCCCTTCTCCCTCCACCCCTCCCGATTCTCCGTACATATATCTCCCTCCTCTCCCTCGAAACCCCAATTCTCCTTTCACATCCCTTCCTCCTCCACACCCCTCCCACTTCCCCTTCCACTCCACTCCCTCTTCGCCATCCAAATCACTCTTATTCCACATCCATTGCACCCTACACACCCATTACTACATCCACGTCTCCCATTACACCCTCATATCTCTCCCTCCACTCTCCCTCCTTCCAAACCTCTCCCCTCCACACCCATCCCAATTCTCCCTCCATATATCTCCCTCTAACGTTTTGCCCCTTTCTCCCTCCACACCCCCCCTTCAACACCTCTCCCTCCATCACGAACCCCCTCACTCCACACCCCTCCCAATTATCTCTTCACTCCCCTCCCTCTTCTCCGTGAAATCAGTCTTCTTCTTCCACACCTCTTGCACCATACACACCCCATTCCTCCATCCACCTCTCACACTACACCCTCTATATCTCTCCCTCTTCTCCATACACACACTCCTTCCATTCAAACCCCTCACTCCACAACACTCCTAATTCTCCCTCCATATATCTCCCTCTAACTCTAATCCCCCTTCTCCATCCACACCTCTCCCGATTCTCCCTCTCCATGTATCTCCCTCTCCATTTGAACCTCCCTTCTCCTTCACACCCCTTCCTCCTCCACACCCCTCCACTTCTCCCTCCACTCCCCTCCATCTTCTATTTGAACCTCCCTTTTCCCTTCACACCCTTCCTCCCTCCACACCCTCCCACTTCTCCCTCCACTCCCCTCCATCTTCTCCATCAAATCATCTTTTCCACACCCATTGCACCCTACCGCCCATTCCTACATCCACCTCTCCCAATTCTCCTCCATATATCTCCCTCTACCTCCCTCCTTCACACCTCTCTGCTCCATACACCCTCCCAATTCTCCTTCCATATATCTCCCTCTAACTCTAAACCCTCCTTCCTCCACACAACCTCCTTCCACACCTCTCCCCTTCATCCAAACCCCCTCACTCCACTCACCTCCCAATTATCCCTCCATTCCCCTCCCTTTTCTCCTTGAAATCACTCTTCTTCTTCCACTCCCCTTGCACCCTACACATCCCATTCCTCCATCCACCTCTCCATTGCACCCTCTATATCTCTCACTCTTCTCCCTCCATACTCCATCCATCCATAAAGCCCTCACTCCAGACCCCTCCTAATTCTTCCTCCATATATTTCCCTCTAACTCTAAACCCCCTTCTCCCACCACACCCCTCCCGATTCTCCCTCCATATATTTCCCTCTAGCTTGTAAACAACCCTTCTTCCTCCACACAACCTCCTTCCACACCTCTCCTTCAATTCAAACCCCCTTCACTCCACTCACCTCCCAATTATCCCTCCACTCCCCTCCCTCTTCTCCGTGAAATCACTCTTCTTCTTCCACACCCCATGCACTTCCTACACCCCATTAATCTTCCACCTCTCCCACTTGCACCCTCTATATCTCTCCCTCTTCTCCCTCCACACTCCCTCCATCAAAACCCCTTACTCCACTCCTCCACCTAATTCTCCCTCCATTTATCTCCTCTAACTCTAAACCCCCTTCTCCCTACACACCCCTCCCAATTCTCCCTCCATATATCTCCCTCCTCTATCTCTAAAGCCCCCTTCTCCCTTCCACCCCCTTCCTCCCTCCCTCCCCTCCCCTCTCCCTCTCCCCTCCCTCTTCTCCATCAAATCACTCCTTTCCACACCCATTCCTACATCCACCTTTCCCCTTTGCATCCTCTATATCTCTCCCTCCAAACTCCCCCCCTCTTCTCTGTCGAAATCACTCTTGTTCTTTCCCTCCTTGGGCCCTACACGGCCGATTCCTCCTTCCACCTCTCCCCCTTTGTACCCTCTATATCTCTCCCTCTTCTCCCTCCACACTCCATCCACACCCCTCACTCCACACCCCTTCTAATTCACCCTCCATATATCTCCCTCTCACTCTAAACCCCCTTCTCCCTCCACACCCCTCCGAATTCTCCCTCCATATATCTCCCTCGTCTCCCTCTAAACCCCCTTTCTCCCTTCACACCACTTCCATCCTCCACACTCCTCCCACTTCTCCCTCTACAATCCCCTACCTCTTCTCCATCAAATCACTCTTCTTCCACACCCATTGCACCCTACACACCCATTCCTACATCCACCTCTCCCCACTTGCACCCTCTATATCTCCCCTCTCCCTCCCTCCTTCACACCTCTCCCTTCCACAACCTTGCTAATTCTCCCTCCAAATATCTCCCTCTGACTCTTAACACCCTTCTCCCTCCACCCCCTCCCTCCACACCTCTCCCTCCATCAAACCCCCTCACTTTGCCTCCTACCTCTTCTTCCAGTCAAAATCACTATTCTTCTTCCACACCCCTTTGCACCCGACACACCTCATTCCTCCATCCACCTCTCCCCACTTGCACCCTCTATATCCCTCCCTCCACACTCCCTTCATTCAAACCTCTCACTCCACACCCCTCATAATTCTCTCTCAATATATCTCCTAACTTTAAACCCCCTTTCTCCCTCCACCTCCCGATTCTCCCTCCATATATCTCCCTTCTCACACAACTTCTCCCATCACACCTTCTTCCCTTCTTCCCTCCACTCCCCTCCTTTTCTCCATCCAAATCACTCTTTTTCCACACCATTACACCTACACACCCATTCCTACATCCACCTCTCCCCTGCTCCCTCTATATCTCTCCCTCCCTCCCTCCTCCACACCCCTCCCTCCACATCGCTCCCTCCCTCCCTCCATACATCTCCGGGCGATCCTAGTGAACTATGATCGAATGCTAGTTTAGTTCATCACAGTTGGAACACGTGTGCATCTAATGATCGTGCATGCGCTATGCCTTCTATATTTCTCCTTTTTATCGCATGCACCGCGTCGCGTCTAATGACCCGCCGCACGCCACACGCCGCCGCGATTTATCACGTGCGAGACCTATAAATCTAATAGAAAGGGGGGCACTTGCCCTTTTGGGGGGCCGTCCACCCCCAAACTCAAGCTCTGATGAGGCCCCCCTTAACTTAACCGAGATCCGAATATACGAGATCCGAGATAGTTCGGCCTATATATAGTTATAGAGTTTCATTGGCGAGATAGATCTATATAGGTGCCCCCACCTCTCTGTCAATATAGCACCCAGACTCTCTACTCTATAGCCTAGCTCCCAAGCGAAATGCCATATACGAGATAGGGCCCCCTTCCAATAATTTAATTTTTGAATGTTTATATTTGAGATAAAGGTATAACTTGCTAGCATAATTGTATTTAATGTGAGAAAGTTACATAGTTTCTACCTTTTCGATAAAAAGGGGTATTTTCATGGGTTTTCCTTGGTATCATGTCAATACTGTCGTATTGAATGATCTTGGACGATTAATTGTTGTGCATATAATGCATACAAATTTAGTTTATTGTTGGGGTAGTTCAATGACTCTTTCTGAATTAACAATTTTCGTATGTGATACAGTTATCAACGATGACGATCTTCCTGGTATAGCGTAGTGTAGAGGATTAATAGAGCTCGACCCCCCCTCTATATAGATGTCGAGGGTTCGAGGTGTGACCGTCGCCTCGAACCACTAAACCCCATATCTATTCTCCCTATCTAGATCTATATGCCCCCCCTGAATTTAAAAATGAGGGGAGGCGGGAGGACCACGGTAATCCTCTATATAGGAGGGTTCCCCTTACTAGACTCGGTGCTGACCTACACCTAACTACCTACACCCATATCTAGATATGGCCCCCTCTAACTCTAAACCCTTTGCCTTCTCCCTCCACACCCCCTCCTTCAACACCTCCCCTTGACCAAAACCCCCCTCACTCCACACCCCTCCCAATTATCCCTCCACTCCCTCCCTCTTCTCCGTCGAAATCACTCTTCTTCTTCCACACCCCTTGCACCCTACACACCCCATTCCTCCATCCACCTCTCCCACTGCACCCTCTATATCTCTCCCTCTTCTCCCTCCACACTCCCTCCTTCCACACCTCTCCCCTCCATCCAAACTCCTTACTCAACACCCCTCCTAATTCTCCCTCTATATATCTCCCTCTAACTCTAAACCCCCCTTATCCCTCCACACCCCTCTTAATTCTCCCTCCATATATATCCCTCATCTCCCTTTAAACCCCCTTCTCTCTCCACACCCCTCCCACTTCTCCATCTAAATCACTCTTCTTCCACACCCATTGCACCTTACACACCCATTCCTGACCACCTCTCCCTCTTTGCACCCTCTATATCTCTCTCACACTCCCTCCTTCGACACCTCTCTCTCACACCCTCCCAATTCTCCCTCCATATATCTCCCTCTAACTCTAAACCCCCTTATCCCTCCACACCCCCTCCTTCCACACCTCTCCCTCCATGAAACCCCCTCACTCACACCCCCTGCCAATTATACCTCCATTCCCCTCCCTCTTCTCCGTCGAAATCACTCTTATTTTCCACACCCCATTCCTCCATCCACCTCTCCCATTGCACCCTTTATATCTCTCACCTTATTCTCGCTCCACACTCCCTCCATCAAAACTCCTCCTCCACACCACTCCTAATTCTCCCTCTAACTCTAAACCCCCTTCTCCCTCCACACCCCCCCAATTCTCCCTCAATATATCTCCCTCCTCTCCCTCTAAACCCCCTTCTCCCTAGATACCCCTTCCTCCCTCCACACCCCTCACACTTCTCCCTCACTCCCCTCCCTCTTCTCCATCAAATCACTCTTCTTCCACACCCATTGCACCTTACACACCCATTCCTACATCCGCCTCTCTAACCCTCCCCTCTATATCTCTCCCTCAACACTTAGATCCCTCTTCTTCGTTGAAATCACACTTTTTCTACACTCCTTGGGCCCTACATACCGATTCCTCCATCCACCTCTCCCCTGCACACGCTCTATATCTCTCTCTCTTCTCCCTCCACACTCCATCCAAACACCTCACTCCACACCCCTCCTAATTCTCCCTCCATATATCTCGTTCTAACTCTAAACCCCCTTCTCACTCACACCCCTCCCAATTCTCATTCCATATATCTCCCTCCTCTCCCTCTAAATCCCACTTCTCCCTTCACCCCTTCCTCCCCCTAACCCCTCCCACTTCTCCCTCAATCCCCTCCCTCTTAGCTCCAATCCCCTCCCTCTTCTCGATCTAAATCACTCTTCTTCCACACCCATTACACCCTACACACCCATTCCTACATCGACCTCTCCCACCACACCCTCTATATCTCTATCTCCACACTCCCTCCTTCCACACCTTCCATCGCATGACCTTGGCAAATCTCCCTCCATATATCTCCCTCGACTCTAAACCCCGTCTCCCTCCACATCCCCTCATTCCACACCTCTCCAATCCATCCAAACCTCATTCCCACCCCTCCCAATTATCCCCTCACTCCCCTCCCTCTTCTCCGTCAAAATCACTCTTCTTCTTCCACACCCCTTGCACCCTACACACCCAATTCTTTCATCCACCTCTCCCACTACACCCTCTATATCTCTCCCTCTTCTCCCTCAACACTCCCTCCATCCAAACCCCCTCACTAAATACCCCTCCTAATTCTCCTCCATATATGTCCCTCTAACTCTAAACCCCCTTCTCCCTCCACACCCCTCCCAATTCTCCTCCATATATCTCCCTCTTATCCCTTTAAACACCCCTTCCTCCCTCCACACACCTCCCACTTCTCTTTCCACTCCCCTCCCTCTTCTCCATCCAAATCAATCTTCTTTCACACCCATTGGACCCTACACACCAATTCCTATATCCACCTCTCTCTCCACTACACCCTCTATATCTCTCCCTCCACACTCCCTCTTTCCACACCTCTCCCCTCCACACCCCTCCCAATTCTCCCTCCATATATCTCCCTCTAACTATAAACCACCCTTCTCCCTCCACACCCCCTCCTTCCACACCTCTCCCCTCCCATCCAAACCCCCCTCACTCCACACCCCTCCCAATTATCCCTCCACTCCCCTCCCTCTTCTCCATCGAAATCACTCTTCTTCCACACCCCTTGCACACTACACACCTAACTCCATCCACCTCTCCCACTTTGCACCATCTATATCTCTCCCTCTTCTCCCTCCACACTCCATCTATCAAACCCCTCACTCCACACCCCTCCTAATTATCCCTCTAAATATCTCCCTCTAACTTCAAACCCCCTTCTCCCTCCCACCCCTCCAATTCTTCTTCCATATATCTCCCTCCACTCCCTCTAAACCCCACTTCCTCCACTCCCTCCTCCTCCTCCCATTCCATCCCCCCCTCCCTCTTCTCCATCAAATGACTCTTCTTCCACATCCATTTGCACCCTACACACCCATATTTACATCCACCTCTCCCCCTTGCACCCTTTATATCTCTCTCCTCCACACTCCATCCTTCACACCTCTCCCTCCACACCCCTCCCAATTCTCCATCAATATATCTCCCTTAAACTCTAAACCCCTTTCTCCCTCCACACCCCCTCCTTGTTCCCCGCACGGAATGGTTTCTCTCAGAATAGACTTGCTTCTATCCTATCATTCCTTTGAGAAGCAGAGATCTCTTCTAAGGAGGAGGAATCACATTAAATGTTGAGATGGTGTGCATCCACCGTGAGAAAGATCGGATCTCCTCACAAGAACTCCTTTTTGTCTTAGAAGGACTCCCCTGCAGTAAGAATCAAGACCACTAGATTTTAATTAGACAATAAATCTCCATTTGCCTTAGGCAGGAAATATAAAACTTCCTTTCGAAGGTATATCTCCCCTTTTAATACGATTTAACACAAATCTCCCTCCACAAAGCTATTCTCCTCAAAATCACGATTTAGGTCCTCTATATCCCCAATAGAAACTAAATTATCAATAATTCTCCCTCCGTTGTTTCCACTTCTCGAGTTCTTTCTGGTTGAGTACGTTCGGGTTGAGTTATAGGATAAACGGATTGGATCGAGGTTGTTAGGTGGCAAATAGGCGAGAAAATGGTTTTGGGGTATAAGTCCTCTTGGCCTCTTCTGCCTTCAGTAAACCTCTCCTCCACACCTTTGACTCCACCCCAGTTAGAGATCCCTCCACTCTTCCCCGGTAGGGATCCCGATCTGGTCCCAATTCCCGATCTAAGTGCTTTTGGATAGAGGTCCCTCCGAGGTGACCCTATTAGGATTGGGGGATGGGTGAGAGAATGATGGGATGATAGGAAGACTCGAGTGTGGTAAAACCTTCTGGGCAATATCGGGATGTATGGGTGAAGGTTAAGTCGATCCTATGTTCCCCCTTCATCCCTAGTAGATCTAGGAATAAACTTATGATTCTACTCTAAGTCTCAACGAGGTTCAAGAAAATTCTGGTGCTTAGAAACATATGAAACACTACCCCTCCCACGATGCGGGTCTCCATATATCTCGGGGCTCCTCTGATGGTCTCCCTCCACTTCTCTCACCTCCGATTCTCCCCAAGTTCTGCATCTTCTCTCCCGATGCTCGGATGAGTGTTCTTCTCCTCTGGTTGTGCCGTTTGCATTTTGGGCTTGATGTCCTCTGCAAGTTCTTCCTGTTTCTTCACTTGTCTCACCTTCTCGGCCAAGCAAATCCGGATCCTTTGATGATTTCTCTTTCTTCTCTATGATCAAAATGAAAAATCCCTCCTTTGTTTTTGGTTGGAAGTGGTCATTCTCCACACTCCCCGACCTGGCGGTTCTCCCTCCACCTCTCCGGTTCTAGTATCTCCCTCTTCTCAGGTCAAACGGGCTATTTTTGGTCCCCCTTTCCCCCTCCTTTTCCCAGGGATTGGTAGCTCTTAGTCACTCCTTCCCATTATGAAGTTGGTTTTAGGTGCCATAGGTGTGGAATTGGACCAAGTTATAGGTCTTAATTAGGTTAGTTTAGGGTTAAGACTAGGTCATGATGAGGTGGCGACATCAGGTGGTAGGTATGGTGATGTGGATTTATTAATTATAAGATAATTAATAAATAATTGTGTAAGGTTTAGGTGATGAGGTTAGGTTCGAAATGAGATCTCCCTCACCAGGGGTCGTAAGACCAAATTTGGTGTCTACACCTTCCACCCTCTCCCCTCCATCCAAACCCCGTCCACCCACCCCTCCCATTCCCCTCCCTCCCCTCTCTTCTCTCATCCAAATCACACTTCTTCCACACCCCTTGCACCCTACAACCCCATTCCTCCATCCACCTCTCCCCCGCACCCCTCCTCTCTCCTATCCTCTTCCTCCATACTCCATCAAACCCAGTCCTCCACACACCTCCTAATTCTCCCTCCATATATCTCCCTCTAACTCTAAACCCACCTTCTCCCTCACACCCCCTCCTAATTCTCCCTCCATATATCTCCCTCTCCCTCTAAATCCCCATTATCCCTTCACACCATTTTCTCCCTCCACTCCCCCCCACTTCTCCCTCCACTCCCTCCCTCTTCTCCCTCCAAATCACTCTTCTTCCACACCCATTGCACCCTACACACCCATTCTTACATCCACCTCTCCCCCTTGCACCCTCTATATCTCTCCCTCTTCTCCCTCCACCTCATATAAATCCCCTCACTCCACATTCTCCCTTCCAATTCTCCCTTTAACTATAAACCCCCTTCTCCCTCCACACCTCCTCCTTCCACACCTATACCATCCATCCACCCCCCCTCCTCCACACCCCTCCTAATTATCCCTCCCTCTCCTCCCTCTTCTCTTTTGAAATCACTCTTCTTCTTCACACCCCTTAAACCCTACACACCCCATTCCTCCATCCACATCTCCCTTTACATCCTCTATATTTCTCCCTCTTCTCCCTCCACACTCCCTTAATGAAACCCTTCCTCACTCCACATTCTTAAGTCTCCCTCCATATATCTCCCTCTAACTCTAAACCCCCCCTTCTCCCTCACACCCCCTCCCAATTCTCCCTCCGTATATCCCCATCCTCTCCATCTAAGCCCCCTTCTTCATTCACACCCCTTTCTCCCTCCACACCCCTCTCACTTCTCCCTCCATTCCCTCCTCTTCTCCATCCAAATCACTCTTCTTCACACTAATTACACCCTACACCCATTCCTACATCCACCTCTCCCCTTTGCACCCTCTATATCTCTCCCTCCACACTCCTTTCTTCTCCACACCTCTCCCCTCCACAACCCTCCCAATTCTCCCTCCATATATATATCTCCCTCTAACTCTAAACACCCCTTCTCCCTCCACACCCCCTCCATCCACACCTCTCCCATCCATCCAAACCCCCTCTCCTCCACACCCCTAATTACCCTTCCACTCCCCTCCCTCTTATCCAGTCAGAAATCACTCTTCTTTTCCACACCCCTTGCACCCTATATACCCCATTCCTCCATCCACCTCTCCCCATGAACCCTCTATATCTCTCCCTCTTCTCCCTCACACTCCTTCCTTCAGCACCTCACCCCTTTATCAAACCCCTCCACACCACACCCCTCTCATAATTATCCCTCGACATATATCTCTCTTTCTAACTCTAAACCCCCTTCTCCCTCCACACCCCTCCCGATTCTCCCTCCATATATCTACCCCCTCTCTCCCTATAAACCCTCCTCTTCTCCCTCCACCCTCCCTCTTCTCCCTCCACATCCCTCCCTCTTCCACACCCCTTGGGCCCTACACCACAATTCATCCATCCACCTCTCCCACTTGCACCCTCTATATCTCTACCTCTTCTCCCTCCACACCCTCCATCGAACCCCTCATTCCACACCCCTCCTAATTCTCCCTCCATATATATGCCTCTAACTCTAAACCCCCTTCTCCCTCCATATATCTCCCTCTCCCTCTAAATCCCCCTTCTCCCTTCACCCCCCTTCCTCTAACCCCTCCCACTTCTCCCTCATCCCTTCCCTCTTCTCCATCAAATCACTCTTCTTCCGCACCCATTGCACCCTACACACCCATTCCTACATCCACCTCTCCCCATTGCACCCTCTCTATATCTCTACCTCACATCCCTCCTTCCACACCTCCCATCCAAACCCCCCAATTCTCCCTCCATATATCTCCCTCAAACTCTAAACCCCCTTCTCCTCCACACCTCTCCCATCCATCCAAACCCCCTCACTCTACTCCTCCCCTCCTCCCAATTATCCCTCCACTCCCCCTCCCTCTTCTCCATCGAAATCACTCTTCTTCTTCCCCCACCCCTTGCACCCTACACACCCCATTCCTCCATCCACCTCTCCCTTTGCACCTCTAATATCTCTCCCTATTCTCCTCAAACTCCCTCTATCCAAACCCCTCACTAAATACCCTCCTAATTCTCCCTCCATATATCTCCCTCTAACTCTAACCCCCCTTCTCCCTCCACACCCCTCCCAATTGTCCCTCCATATATCTCCCTCTCCCTCTAAACTCACCTTCTCCTTCACACCCCTTCCTCCCTCACACCCCTCCCACTTCTCCCTACACTCCCTCCTCTTCTCCATCAAATCACTCTTCTTTACACCCATTACACCCTACACACCCATTCCTACATCCACCTCTCCCATTATACCCTCTATATCTCTCCCTCCACACTCCCTCTTTCCCTCCTCTCCCCTTCACACCCTCCCAATTCTTCCTCCATATATCTCCCTCTAACTCTAAACCCCCTTCTCCCTCCACACCCCTTCCTTCCACACCTCTCTCCCATCCATCAAACCACCCTCACTCCACACCCCTCCCAATTATCCCTCCACTCCCCTCCAGCTTCTCCAATCAAATCACTCTTCTTCTTCCACACCCCTTACCCTACATACCCATTCCTCCATCCACCTCTCCCCTGCACCCTCTATATCTCTCCCTCTTCTCCCTCCACACTCCCTCCATCCAAAATCCCTCCTCAACACCGCTCCTAATTTTCCCTCCATATATCTCCTTTAACTCTAAACCCCCTTCTCCCTCCATACCCCTCCCACTTCTCCCTCCACCCTCTCCTCTTTCTTCTCCATCCAAATCACTCTTCTTCCACACCCATTCCACACCCTACACTCATTCCTACATCCACCTCTCCCCTTTGCATCCTCTATATCTCTCCCTCCCACCACTCCCAATTCTTCCTCCATATATCTCCCTCTAACACTAAACCCCCTTCTCCCTCCACATCCCCTCCTTCCACAACTCTCCCTCATCAAAACCCCCTCACTCCACACCCCTTCAATTATTTCTCGACTCCCCTCCCTCTTCTCCGTCAAAATCACTCTTCTTCTTCCACCCTTGCACCTTATACACCCCATTCCTACATCCACCTCTCCCCCTTGCACCCTCTATATGTCTCCCATTTCTCCGCTACTTCCACACTCCCTCCATCTTCACTCACATCCCTCTCTAATTCTCCCATCCAAACTCTCCCTCTACTCCACTCACCCTCCTCGATTCTCCCTCCATATATTTCCCTAATCTCCCACTAAACCCCCTTCTCCCTTCACCCCTTCATCCATCCACACCCCTTCCCACTTCTCCTGAAATTCCCTCCCTCTTCTCCGTTCCAAATCACTCTTTTTCCACACCCTTTACACCCTACACACCCATTCCTAAATCCACCTCTCCCGAATGCACCCTCTATATCTCTCCCTCACACTCCCTCCATAACCTACCAATTCTCCCACCATATTCTCCCTCCATATATCTCCCTCCAACTCTAAACCCCCTTCTCCTCCCACCCCCTCCTTCCACACCTCTCCCCTTCATCCAAATCCCCTCACCACACCCCTTCAATTATCCCTCCACTCCTCTCCCTCTTCTCCGTTGAAATTGCTCTTCATATTTCACACCCCATTCACCTTCATCCACCTCTCCCCTTGCACCCTCTATATCTCTCCCTCTTCTCCCTCCACACTCCATCTAAAACCCTCCACCTGAACACCCCTCTCCTAATTCTTACTCCATATATCTCCCTCGAACTCTAAACCCCCCTTCTCCCTCCACCCCCCTCAATTCTCGCTACATATATCAACCTCCTCTACCTCTAAACCCACCTTCTCCTTCACACCCCTTCCTTCCTCCACACCCCTCCCGATTCTCCCTCCATCTCCTCCCTCTTCTCCATCCAAATCACTCTTCTTCCACACCATTGCACCCTACATACCCATTCCTACATCCACCTCTACCACTACACCCTCTTTATCTCTCCTCCACACTCCCTCCTTCCACGCCTCTCCCCTCCACACCCCTCCATTTCTCCCTCCATATATCTCCCTCTAACTCTAAACCCTCCTTCCTCCACCCCCTCCTTCCACATTTATCACATCCATCAAGCCCCCCTCACTCCACACCCCTCCAAATTATCCCTCCACTCCCCTCCTATTCTCCATCAAATCACTTTTCTTCTTTCCACACCCCATTCCTCTCTTCCACCTCTCCCTCTTCTCTCCCTTCGTCATCAAAACCCCTCACTCCACACCCCTCATAATTCTCCCTCAATATCTCCCTCTAACTCTAAAAACCTTTCTCCCTCTACACCCCTCCCAATTCTCCCTCCACATCTCCTTCCTCTCCATCTAAGCCCCCCTTCTACCTTCACACCTTCCTCCACACACCTTTATCTTCTCCCTCCACTCCCCTCTCTCTTCTCCATCCAAATCACTCTTATTCACACCCATTGCCCTACACCAGATTCCTATCATCCACCTCTCCCCTTTGCACCCTCTATATCTCTCCCTCCACCTCCCTCCTTCCACCCCTCCCCTCCACACCGCTCCAATTCTCCCTCCATATATCTCCCTCTAACTCTAAACCCCCTTCTCCTCTCCTTCCAAACCTCTCCCCTCCATCCAAACTCCCCTCCTCCACCCCTCCCGATTATCCCTCCACTCCCTCCCTCTTCTCCATCAAATCACACTTCTTCCACACACCTTGCACCCTAAAGAACTCATTCCTCCATCCACATCTCCCCTTTGCATCTTCTATATCTCTCGCTCTCCCCCACAATCTCTCCTTCCACACCTCTCCCCTCCATCATCAGCCCCCCTCAACCCCGCCCTCTAATTTCCCTCCATACATCTCCCTCTAACTCTAAACGCCTCTTCTCCCTCACATCCCTCCCAATTCTCCCTCCATATATCTCCCTCCTCTCTCTCTAAACCCCCTTCTCCCTTCACACCCCTTACTTCCTCCACCCCTCCCACTTCTCCTGCCTCCCCTCCCTCTTCTCCATCCAAATAACTCTTCTTTCCACCCATTCCTACATCCACCACTATCATTGCACCCTCTATATCTCTCCCTCCACACTCCCTCCTTTTACACCTCTCCCTCCACACCCCTCCCAATTCTCCCTCCATATATCTCCCTCTAACTTTAATCCCCATTTTCCCTCAACACCCCTACTTCCACCTCTCCCCTCCATCAAAACCCCCTCCTCCACACCTCCCAATTATCCCTCACTCCCTCCCTCTTCTCCATCAAAATCACTCTTTTTCTTCCACCCCTTGTACCCTACACACACCATTGCTCCATTCACCTCTCCCATTGCACTCTATAGTCCTCCCTCTTCTCCCTCCACTCCCTCAATCAGACCCCTCCTCCACCCCCTCCTAATTCTCCATCCATATATCTCCTTATAACTCTAAACCCCTCTTCTCCCACCCACCCCCCTCTAATTATCCCTCATATATCTCCTTCCTCTCCCTTTAAACCCCCTTCTCCCTTCACACCTTTCCTCCCTCCACCCCTCCCTTCTCCCTCCACTCCCCTCCCTATTCTCCACCCAAACCACTCTCTTGCTTTCACACCCATTGCACATACAATCTAAAGGCCCATTCCTACATCCACCTCTCCCTGCACCCTCTATATCTCTACCTCCATACTCCCCTCCTCTTCTCCATTGAAATCAATCTTCTTCTACCACACCCCTTGGGCCCTACACACTCGATTCCTCCATCCACCTCTCCCACTTGCACCCTCTATATCTCTACCTCTTCTCCCTCCACCTCCCTCTTTGAAAACCCCTCCTCCCACCCCTCCTAATTCTCCTTACATATTTCTCCCTCGAACTCTAAACCCTCCTCCCTCCACAACACTCCCAATTCTCTATCCATATATCCCCCTCATGTCCCTTTAAATCCCGTCTCCCTTAGGACCACTTCCTCCCTCCACACCCCTCCCACTTCATGCCTCCGATCCCTACCTCTTCTCCGTCAATCACTCTTCTTGACACCCATTGCACCAT